>JAVTVY010026866.1:0-113823 GCA_036873755.1 Hanleya hanleyi | reverse complement strand
CGCGAATCACGTTTACCACGGCAACGGTACCCGTTCGGCTACGATCCCCGGTGGGATCCACGAGCACGGTGGTGGGCCTCTGAACGCCGAGCGCAAATCACCAAATAAAAAAAAAAAAACTATGGATCCTCGGTGGCAGCATCCTTTCACGTGTCTCATCGCTGGACCGACAGGGTCGGGGAAAACACACTTCGTTCAACGTCTCATCCAACACGGGTCAGCCCTCATTTCACCTCCTCTAGCTCGCATCCTGTGGTGTTATGGAGCTTGGCAACCCACGTACGAGGAACTGGCACGTGTGCCGGGACTCACCTTAATGGAAGGCTAACCCCCTGAGGATACACCCAAAGACACGCTGGTGGTGGTGGACGATCTCATGACGGAAACGGACAGTCGAATCACCCGTCTCTTTACCAAAGGAAGCCATCATCGTCGGTTGAGCATCATCTACATCGTGCAGAATCTCTTCAGTAAGAACAAAGAGCACAGGAACATTAGTTTGAATGCTCGGTATGTGGTGTTATTCAAAAAGCCCAGAGACGCTTCCCAAATTACGCACCTGGCCCAACAGATGTACCCTAAAAACACGGCCTTTGTATGAGAAGCCTTTGAAGATGCTACCCAACGAGCTCACGGGTATCTACTCATCGACTTGAAACAAGACACTCCCTCATCCCTTCGATTGCGTACCCACATTTTTCCCGGCGAGGTGCAGACGGTGTACACACCCAAATAAAAGAAGAAGACAATCCACTCTAGCCGTCACTCATCATGTCTGCACGGGTACGCAAGCACGCGCCGGCCCTCCGCGTATTACGCAGCGCGCCACCGGATGTGGGCCGGGCCCTGGTGCGCGGGGCGGATCCCGACTTGGTACGGTGTTTGTGTGAAGTGGCGCATAATGTGTTAAAAGGCAATGTTCCGCTCAGTCCTCTGCAGAAAGGGAAATTGCAACAGCACAAGGCGGGTCTCCGAACGTTGGTGAAGAAGACGGGTAGTGTGAAGAAAAAGAAACAGGTGTTACAGCGAGGTGGATTTCTCGGCGCACTCCTCGCACCCTTAGCCGCTACTGTACTGGGGCCGTTACTAGGCTCCATCTTGGGACTCTAACGGCATGGAACATACGAAACAAATGATGCTGGTCGAACCTCGACTGTTACAGAGTTTGCAATCACCCTATCCCGTGCCTGCCACAGTGCAACAACTGCAGTCTCTGGATGAAGAGATGAATAGTATACTCCAACGTCGACTACCCGATCACGAGAAAATTCAACTCTACCATAATACGCTGAACCGGTACCAGACGTTTATGGATCAATATAGAGGGAGTAGTAGTACACCACAACTACCCACAACGCCCACAACGCCTACACTCACATCCCCGCCACCGCCATCCTCATCCTCTGCCTCACCTCAGCTGGAACAGGAAGTGTTGGCCAGTGTGCCTAAAGCCTTCAAGACCAAGGCGCGTTTATTGTTGGACCGGGTGAAACAGAATGCCGATATGGGTTGGAACGCTGAAGGAAAACTACTGATTCGAAACCAAGTGGTGCCGGGATCTCATATGACGGATTTGATCAACGATATGGTACGTTCTCGCAAACACTCTAATCCACCGGGCTGGGAAGCCTTTGCTCAGGGATTAAAAGACACACACACTCCTCAAGAATTGGTAGGAAATCGTGAACGCTGGAAGTGGATGCAAGCACCCTCTCGACTTCCCCATACCTGGGAACGTGAATGGCAACCGCAGACGCCGCCCAAAACACCCTCACGGCGGGACCGTTCTTTTCACATCTATGCCACCTCTATACCGACCACACCACCGCCACGACGATCACGACGCCGAGGTAAGGCGCCCAAGGCCTGGGAACCTTACTAAGGGGTACCTTACTAAGGGAGGATGACCCCCTATAAAAACCCGGTGCAGAAGCCAGAACAACTCAGTCGTCATGTTTTACCTGACGTTGCCCAGTAATAGTTCACTCGATGTGTTTCCTGACAACACCTTGGCCAAGTATGTCACTCAATTACCACAACCGTTACATTTACCGGGTCGGTGGGAATGTGGACTGGTAGATATTCAGTACCCTTACTCGTGGTACAACGTACGAGACCAAGAAGTATGGTACGAAGTGACGTACGAAGGCAAAGTCACCAAACTCATTCTCCCCGAAGGCCAATACGATACGCCCCAGAAGTTCATAGAGGGTCTGCTGTCCTTGTTGGAGTACAAGTCTCTACGGGAGGCCACGAATAAATCAAAACCCCTGCAAGTCTACCCTTTCAAGAATCACATAATCTTGACTGTCAACCCACACAACGACAAGGCCTGTATCCTGCTGAGCCCTAACGTGGCTGTGACACTCAGTCCTACACTACAGCAAATGTTAGGTCTGCCTTACAGAGTGTACCCGGGGCCCACCACCGACAACGGTGACGATGTGATGGATATGAAAGTAGGCATGTACGCACTCTACGTCTACTCGGACGCAGTGGACAACCATATTGTGGGTGATGTGAACACACCTCTGTTACGGGTGGTGCCCATTAGCAAGTCGTATGCCGATCAAGTCAACCAGAGTTTCAACCATATACTCTACCTGCCCGTACGACATACCGATATCAACACGATCACGGTAGATATAAGAGATGACACGGGACACCCGGTGCCATTCGAACGAGGAAAAGTGGTGCTGACACTTCATTTCCGACAAGCCCGTTCTCCTCACTTCGTATAATGTACGTGCCTTACCAGTGTCATACACCCAGCTATGCCGACTACTACAAGAAACAAACGGGGGGAGGCTTGCCCATCTTTAGCGGTGCACGCATGCAACGAGGTCACGGATTGGGAAACATACTGGGCAGCATTGTGAAAACGTTCTTACCCTTGGGGACACGGGGTGTCAAAGCGGTAGGCAAACAAGCGGTACGCAGTGGATTGCGCGTGGCTGGTGATGTTATGGGAGGCACAGCACCCCGACAAGCCTTGAAACGACGGGCTAAAGAAGCCGGCAGCGTCTTGATCGCCAAAGCACTTAAAAGACAACCCCGGACACAGCGAAGAGTCATTCGACGTCCAACACACCGACGACGCACACCCCGGAGGGCTAAGACCCACAAGAAGAAGAAGAAGAGTAGTAGGAGAGACATCTTCGCATAATGGCATTCATTCACTCCGAGTCGTGTCCGTCTACCAACAGTGAATTGGATTTGTGGACTATTCCACCTACCCAAACCAGTGTAGCCGAAGGCCGTTGGGTAGAACATCGACCCCTGGCTAGCCTGACGGGGACGGGCCCTGTGGAATTTACCATTGAAAACAAAGATACAGCCTACCTGGATTTAGCCCACACCTACTTGTACGTGAAAGCCAAAATAGTGGACGCAGCCGGGGGCAACGTAGCGGACGATGCAGTAGTAGGCCCAGTGAATCTTTGGCTGCACTCCTTGTTCCAACAGGTGGATATGAGTCTGAGCGATAGACTCATCAGTACGTCCACCAATACGTACCCGTACCGAGCCTACATGGAGACGCTGTTGTCGTACGGTGCAGATGCCAAAAAATCACACTTGCAAGCCGCGCTGTACTACAAGGATACAGCCGGCTCCATGAATAGCGTGCTGGCTGCCAATAATGGGTTGGTCAACCGCAAAAACTTGACAGCCGATAGCAAGTCCGTCGATATGATGGGACGACTCCACGCCGATCTGTTCCTGCAAGACCGCTACATGATGAACGGTGTATCCATCAAGATCAAGTTGATCCGTTCCACACCTGCGTTCGCCTTGATGGCCGGTGGAGGGGCCCCCAATTACAAGATCATCCTAGAAGATGCAGCCCTGTTTGTGCGTACGGTGGATTTGCAACAGGGCGTGTTGGTGAGTCACATGGAAGCCTTATCGAAAAAACCAGCCCTGTACCCCATTCGACGCGTACAGACCAAGGTGTTCTCTGTGCCAGGCGGTACGATGATGGCCAATCGTGAAAATTTATTTTTAGGGGATCTCCCTAAACGTATTACCATAGGGTGTGTGACCAACACCGCTTTCAATGGCGCATGGGATGGGAATCCGTTCGCCTTTCAACATTTCAACCTGAACTTTTTGGCACTGCACGTAGCTGGCCATCAAATTCCAGCCCGCCCCTTACAACCGGATTTTGGTAACCAAAACTATGTGCGCAGCTACCTGAACCTGTTTACAGCCACAGGACAAAACAACCAGGACGAAGGAAATACCATCACTCGACGAGACTTTTACCGTGGGTACACACTGTTCGCCTTCGACCTCACTCCCACCTTGGAACACGATCATCAACTGGCCTTGCTGAAGAAAGGAAACCTACGGTTGGAACTGCGTTTCGCCACCGCTCTAGCCCAGACCATTAACGTGATTTGCTACGCCGAGTTTGATAACGTCATCAGCGTGGATCAGCAAAGAAACGTGCTGTGTGACTACGCCAACTAGAGTCATGGATACAGAACAGCTGATCCGAAGATCCCCTTTCGAGGTGTGTTTCCACGCAATGTGTTTCCCACCCACTCCACCACCCCAGCAGCCTACATCCTGAATACAGACCCGGGGTGTCAACCCGGTGAACATTGGGTAGCTGTGTACGTGGACACCCTAGGCCAAGGCGACTACTTTGATTCCTACGGACTTGCACCCCTACATGCCGATTTGGTGAAATTCATGGACGTCTCTACTACAATGTGGCGTTGGAATACTCAAAGATTACAAGGACCCTTGAGTAGTGTGTGCGGCCAGTACTGTGTGTTTTATCTCACTCACCGGAGTAGAGGACATTCTATGCCAACCATCGTACACATGTTTGATGATTATTGTCAAGCCGAAGACCGTGATGTCCTCGTCTATGACTGGACGGCCTCTCGTTTTAATGTGCATGCTCCATTTCTCTGGTTAACTTAAAAATGCACTGCGCGCAGGCCACTTGTTTTTTTGTTTTTTTATTATCACGTTATTGTTATGACGTTGTTGTTCTGACGTTCATTGATGTTGAATAAAAATTGATGAAAAAACACAAAAAATGATGGGGGTTTGACTTTTTTTTTTTTTATTTAAGTCCACAAGAAGGTATAGAATAGATACAAATAGAATAGTAGTGGTGGTAAGATTAAGGTACAAAAAAGTTCTGTCAGGAGTAGGATTCGAACCTACGTACGGCAATGCCGACCAGCACTTAATACCGGCGCCTTAGACCACTCGGCCATCCTGACTTTTACATTTGTGTATCAACAGTTATAGTTCGACATTGTTCACAAGTCCAAGTAAGTGGTGCTCACACCATCGGCCAACACTTTCTGTTTCGGGTAAAACAAAGTAAAGGCGTCTCGTTGCTGAATGTACGTCCGCATCTGGTGATCTACCACCCGAAATCCTCGGTTAGTACCACTCGCACTGGCCTGGCTTTGCAGCACGTTCAAGTACAAGGCTTTGTCGATGTTGGGATCGCGCCGGCTCACCCCTTTGCAGCTAAACTTATTTTGGTCTCCTCCTCCGTAACAGTAATACGTCTTGGAGGAGAGACCAATCATAGCATCCCCACTCCACTCCAGCTTGAACAGGCCCGGCGTACGCTTATCGTACTGGTAATGGTCACGTCGAGGTAGCCACTGGTCGCGTTCCGCTTCATACTGGGTACGTAACTCCGGTTTCACCAGGGACTCCCAATCCGCATTAGAGACGGCCATGTAGGCCGAGTCCGTATCCATCTCCATGAGTTGCCAGTCTGATGGATTAAAATACACACCCATGAAATCATACAGAAACTGCAGCATCCTCAGCTTGGCCACCTGATATACCATACATCCAATCTGCAGGGGTAGGTTGTAACGGATAGTCTTCTTGGCTGAAGTGACTTCATAGGTGTCGTCATCGATGACCTCCACGGAGCGAAACAGAGGAGAATTCACTTTTTTGCGGGCTTGGGTAGTAGTACAAATGTTCACGTTGACGTGCTTATCCTGGTTTGTAACCGTTTTTCCATAATAACCATTGCCAGTCAACTTCCAACATTCACCGATGATGGCCTCACTCGGGTATTCATCACCTTGACGACGGGCCGACGTCACGATGTCGGCATTCTCCGCAAAACAAGCGTCGGGTACGTACTGTATCACTTGGTATATTTGGGTAATTTCCAAACCGTGGTTCATGTACCACTGCAGTAAGGGAGTGCCCAGCAAGATTTTCTCGGCCCACATACTACCAATCAACATCCGTCGAGGTTGAGGCAAACACTCGTGTTGCTCCGCATAGGTCCTCATGGTGTCCCCAATATCAGCCCGACCCACCAGCGTGTTCTTAAAGATGGGAGGGTACTGGGCGAAGAGAGGCTTGAGAGTGTCGGGAACATGCAAATCCCATTCGACAAAGCCGTAGAGGTCCCCCGAACGAATGGCGTCGAACATCTGTGGCAGACGCAGAAGTCGCCGACGACTCAAGGGGTATTCGCGCTCTTTTAGGAAACGTCGTAAATGGGGCAGGGCCTGGCACATCGTGTGAAATTCACACTCCCACATTTCAATCAGATGGTATCCTCTCTCTTTCACATAATCACCGTTCTCCTCCACTTCTTGCCGTAATTCTTCCGGTGTTTTTCCACGTCGTTCGTTGAAGCGTCCAGCGCTGAAATGGCATTCGTGGCCGTGCCAATAGCAACCGTAAAATTGGAATACGGTGGGTGTGCTACCCACCAGGGCAAACCCATCGACGGGAAGTCGACGATCTCCTATGCGCTTCTCTGTGGCGTTGGTTTGGTGTCGTATATAAATTGCCCGTCGATAGGCTTCCCAATCCAACCACTGACCAGCCAGATGCTTGTAGGGTGTACGTTGCGGTGTAAAATGCCGATCTTCCGCCAACCAACGTGTATAATGGCCACTGGGCATAGGTTGGGCCAGCGACCACAGGTACAAGGCATTCGCATCGAATCCGATGATCTTAGCACAGGGTTTTCCACTGGGGAGAGTAGTGACGTCCTTCTCGTGATAACGGTGAAAAATAAGACTCGGTCCGCCGACAATGTTCTGCTTTAGACAATCATGCATGTCTGCATCTTTTTGCTGTATCAGCGAGAAGTACGTAGCACACTCTTGAAAATGATGGCGAAGCGCCAGACCCGGTAAACTCAAGCACTCCTTGAAGATGTCGACGTGCATTTGGCGACGAAAGAGTTGCACCATTTTCTCGGCCGCTTCCAGGAAAGGAACCACATCTAAGTTATTATACCATATCAGGAAATCTCGCAAGGTGTGCATATGTTGATCGTTCCATACCTGCTGTAGTTCCCGGTACGTGTCTTCCGGACATTCCATTTGCTTCAAATCATCAAAGAAGGCGTGCCGGGGTGGCAACTGTGTTTCCTGCAAACGGTCGAGCGTTGATATATACGTGTAAGGGAATCTCCCTTTGGTTTGTGCACAGTTATATGCCTTGACCCACTGCTCATAGCTACAATTAGGAGCTAAGTAGTTCCGTACATCCAGGAAATGCAGTGATGTGGTAGTGAGGGCCATATGATTATTGATCTTCTTGATCACGGACTTGAGGGTATTCGACTGGGCCAAGTAGGGGTAAAGAAATTCCTTCACCATGTTCAAATCATAGCGTCCCGAATTGAAACCTAGCACCGGTAACTGGCCTAGATATTGTAGGAAGCGCACTTTCAATTTCTCCGCATACGGTTTCGGTAAAGGCACATCCTGCGACTGCAGGGGCTGCGACTCGGGCTGCCACTCGGGCTCCCACTCGGACTCTTCATCGTCACTAAACGCTACACCCGGTATAGGAATCCGATCGTCCAGCTGGTCCAGTACGTCCTGGAACTTGGACACCAATAGTTCTGTACTAGCCGCACTGACTTCCTCTAAATACTCCATCATACGGATGATCAACTCATGGGAATTCCCCGTGGACACGAAACATACCGGTGCAGCGTCATAGCCAGGTACGTTGCTGGAAATACTGACACTCAGAGGAATATGGCGCTGCGTCCACTGCGTTTTCGCTGAAAACATGTCCATGGGCTCCAACAGGGCCTCAAAATCGTAACACGCCCGGTAGGGAAAATAACGATCCACATCCGGTATGATCACACCCTCATCGGCCAGTTCCTGGAAAATAGTAGGCGCATTATGATACACACCACCCGGATATACTCGCTTGACACTGTTGTCACAGATTTTCTCGTGGCGATGTAAGTTGGTGGAACGGTGAAACACCCGATGGCATTGGGTACAACTGAAAGACTGAGCGTACTGGCTCATATTGTAGATCAGCGAAAAATGACTCACGCCATTGTCGTCGAACACATTGACTTTCATCGTAGCAGCATACCGTTCTGTTGAACGACGAACCAATTCAGCCACAAATGTATCCTCCTCGCATCGTAATCGGTATACAAAGATATTGATGTTGAACAGTGTTTCCACGTCATCCAAATTCTTGAACGGAACTCCACGGAAGTGCCGCTTATCCAAGTCTTGCTGCTGTAAATACTGTTGCCAATAGTCATTGGCCACTCTGTCACAACGATTGGGGTTACACTCGTCCAGATGCACGGCCAAACACCGAAACAGACATTTCCGGTCTTTGTAGGGCCCATATTGCCCTCCTATTAATGCATACAGGCCGTGTCGATGAAGCAACCACGGGGGTAGTAGTACAGGAGCACCGATAGGATGATCTCTCATTTTCGTGACGAAAAATGTGACGTTGGTCACCATTTCCACAAGCCATTGGGTATTGGGGCGTTGCAACCGGGCCCATTCCAATGGATCCAACGTAGTCAATTGGTCGATGAGTGGCTCCAGAGAAATGGCATCCGTCACCGTGAACGGCTGATCAAACACATAGGTATTATTGCTGGGATAATAATACCGCAGCTGGTCCGTCTCCTTGTGCCGTAAAATGTACCCGAATGTGATATTCAACTTGAACGCTGTCACCTGATCTGTGAAAATGTTCTCGGCATAGGTAGACAAATACGTGAGGTCCTGCAGTCGATAGTTATATAGACCAATAGACGACGGTCACGGTGAAAACAATGGCGTATGGTAGCCCAGTGACGTCGATAAATGTCCCTGACACGCTCGTCTTCAGGCAAGACTTCAACCGGAGGTGCTGCTGGGTCCCAGGGAAAATCTTCTCCACGTCTCATGCTTTCGTGTCATACAAGCGGGTAGGCAAGCAGGCAGGCAGGCAGGCAAGCAGGCAGGCAGGCAGGCTGGTCACGTGAGTCAGGTAGGTAGTGCAATGAATACTGCCCCTCCCCTAAAAATCGCCTCCTTTTATACGTTTTTCTACAAGCCGCCATCTTAAACCCACCACCCACCCATCCACCACAGCCGCCATCTTAAACCCACCACCCACCCATCCACCACAGCCGCCATCTTAACCCACCACCCACCCATCCACCACAGCCGCCATCTTAAACCCACCACCCACCCATCCACCACAGCCGCCATCTTAAACCCACCACCCACCCATCCACCACAGCCGCCATCTTAAACCCACCACCCACCCATCCACCACAGCCGCCATCTTCACCCACCCATCCACCACCGCCGCCATCTTAAACCCACCACCCACCATCCACCACAGCCGCCATCTTAAACCCACCACCCACCCATCCACCACAGCCGCCATCTTAAACCCACCACCCACCCATCCACCACAGCCGCCAACTTAAACCCACCACCCACCCATCCACCACAGCCGCCATCTTAAACCCACCACCCACCCATCCACCACACCCCATGTGACACAATACGCGCTTCTGATTGGCTGTCGCGTGACGTCACAGAGGTCATATGCAAATTTCTGAGGTCAAGTGACATCATTTTACTCTTTGTATACTACTTGCCACCTACAGGCGGATCTTGCTGAAACGTAATACCAAGAGACGTCTTGTCGCAAAGAATGCAGATGCCAAATTTCGGAGGAATCCGACAAAGCATTTAGAAGTTATCGCTTACGAAGTATTTGCACGGACATGTCCGTGCATGCACGGACACATAGAAGCAAGACCCCAGTGGCGCCACCTACAGGCAGATCTTGCTGAAACGTAATACCAAGAGACGTCTTGTCGCAAAGAATGCAGATGCCAAATTTCGGAGGAATCCGACAAAGCATTTAGAAGTTATTGCTTACGAAATATTTCACGGACATGTCCGTGCATGCACGGACACATAGAAGCAAGAACCATTCTAAAGTCCCCGGCCGCGTTGCGGCGGGGGACAACAATGCACTCCATCCTATCATACTGCTACATGTAGTAAAATGTTTTAGCTTGGTTGGTTTTCCATCCTTTCGACCCCAATTTCGTGAGCTGTGCCACTGTGGTAAAGCAAATCCATCGCTTACAGCATGAAAATTAAATATCGTGTAACAAGGTGTCAGACATCATTCATTTTTCAACCATAGACCAAATAAGACCGATTCTTCAGAAGGTAAAATATGAATAAAATGGCAATCAAACTCTTTCAGATTTTGCACACATAGCTCATTGTCTTCACAGATAAGCCAGTCACATGTGGCAATTCCATCAACCGGATCTGAAATGTAAAAAGTAATCGAACATTGAAATAGAACAAGTGGATGATTACTTGTCAGGGCAAGTTTATTCCAGAAGGATTTCAGTATAAAATTACTTTGACGAGCCCTTTTCATTCTTGTTGTCCCGTAGACTCTATCTCCTTAATAAAAAGCATAGAACTTCCCGCCCAGATAATTGCAATGTTTAGGATACTGCTCGAATTTCAAACACGAGTGTCCGATAATTATAATTCAGGGATGCTCTCTAATAATTGTAATGCTCGGGATAGTGTCTGATAATTATAACCTAGGGTTACAGCCTGGTAATTATAACACTGAGATGTTGTCTGAAAATTATAACCTAGGGTTACAGCCTGGTAATTATAACACTGAGATGTTGTCTGAAAATTATAATTCTCAGGATAGTGTCTGATAATTATAAACACTGGTTATCGCCTGGTAATTATAACACTGAGGTGTCTGATAATTATAATTTTCAGGATACTGTCTGATAATTATAACCCCTGGTTATCGCCTGGTAATTATAACACCGAGATATCTGATAATTATAACCCCGGGTTGCTGACCTAAGAACTGACTCACTGAATATATTGTTGGACCCCTGTATCAATGGCGAGGAGAGTAGGAGGACATTCTCTGTATCCACGGTGAGGTAGCCCAGCATATACTTGTCCTCTGTAGAGCTCGCTATATCCACTGTGTCACTGATGGTTACTTTGTGGTCAAGTACGATGTCAAATATTATATCAGTACTGTCGGTGTTATCACTACAATAAAAAACAAAACAAAAGCAAATGAGTATTATTGAGTTCTACAAGGTCTATCCATCGATACAATTGACATGACGAAAAAGTGAACATCATTCCAAATAAGATTTGCGGCGTACCTTTTCTCAGTGGAAATATTTTGAATTTTCATATATAATACAATACCAGTAGTGCAGACATACATCTGTAATACTCATTCTTGAACTGTGCCCAACATGACTTTCGTATTTAATACAGTACCGGCAGTATAGACATACGGCCATAATCATCTTTTGTACACGGTATTCAACTGGACTAATACGGTATCTGAAGAACAGACATATTAAACGTTCACCAGATGGATCTCATCATATTAAACGTTCACCAGCTGGATCTCACCATATTAAACGTTCACCAGCTGGATCTCATCATATTAAACGTTCACCAGCTGGATCTCATCATATTAAACGTTCACCAGCTGGATCTCATCATATTAAACGTCCACCAGCTGGATCTCATCATATTAAACGTCCACCAGCTGGATCTCATCATATTAAACGTCCACCAGCTGGATCTCATCATATTAAACGCAACATTAAAATGGTTGTGAAAACGATGACCCATGCACAGATAAATATATCGACTGCACTTTTCTAAAACACATGAAAAGAACCAAAAGTGATCCCTGTGATGATTGTTATTCCAGCCACGCTTTTATTCTAGTTTTTCATGCGGACGTCTTGAATGACACGATCACAGCCTTTTATAATATTATTTTTATCGCCAGATGTTGAACTCGTTTTTCTTTATATCGATACCGCTGCGCCAATGAAGTAGAAACTTTACAACTTCACTTGCATATTGGTTTACCATTACTTGGATCGGGTTAATTGTGCTGATAATCATCATTGTGTGGCAAAAGTCGCCCAAATGAGATCTTACATACTGCACTGTCTTATTGAAATTATTGAGATATAATGCAATTGCACCTCCCCAATTTTCACGTGAGTTTAAGGACTGACACGAAGTTTGAAAAGTTTATACCCCGATGAAACTGCAAAATGCGAAAGTCAATCCCTATAATTCTATGCTGCCATCCTTGGTTAATATGTTTTCATTTTTGGGAAAAGAACTTCGGTACAACACGAACGAATTATTACAAAAAAACGGTGCGGGTTCATCGACCAGCGTCAATCGACCTGGAGGGGATTTCCCATACTTGGACCGATTTGCTTTGCTATTTTTGTATCACGCCGCAGGAAAACTGGGAGAAGAAAATACAGAAGAAAAAACCCGTTTTCAATTCATACGTTTATCAATCCTCTTGACACTGATGTTATTCCGTACCGGTAGCTGATATCTGTTCTTGGTAGATCCCACCCCGCGAAAACTTTAAAACGCTCGGCTGGAACTATACTATCCGGTAGATTTGTCGTTTCCCAAAGGGGGATAGGATCGTGCGACAGCGGCTCCATGATACCCAATCCACATGGTTGAAAGACCGTGATGAAGAAATCTCCGATTACGCAAAATTTCAACGTAGTCTACTTTTTATAAGTGGCTTGATTTAATAATAATGAGAATAACATTTCACTTTAGGCGAGTACGAGGAAGCGATTACTGATTCTTTATTGGATATGTGCAAGACTACTTGAACAGTTGGAAACTGGGTCACGTGCAATATAAATTCGTGTACAACGCGTCAACATTTGGAATAAATTCATAGTTCGAGGACAGGAGAATTACCAAATTAACCATTGCCTGGAGAGGGTTGAATCTGCATGAAAAGGGCTGGTAAACGAATAAATAGGGAGGGCTGACAGACATCAGTGCCGGGTTACCCTCACTGCCACCGGGGGTACCAACCTGTGCTACGTAGCGCTTGTCCGTTTCATAATTCCAACTCCCATTTATTCGCGTATCGCTCTACATAAATTCATGAATTGTTCATTTCTTTGTCTACCAGGTTTTCAATAAATGTGGATGTTAGTGTCGAGAACCAGTGGACGTGTTGTCGGTCTTAGGTCCTACAGATCTGACAATCGGTACGAGAATCCTGGGAATCTCATCGTCTGCTCCAGAAGTAGTCCGTCAAGAAACGTGTAAACTTCGAAATGCAAAGTTTTTTAAGGTTACACAAAAGTTTAAACTTTTCAATTTCACAACACGTGATACTATTTTGACCAATGGGATAAGAGATATGTTCAACGATTTCAGAGTGTAGAATTATATACATATAACTACCATAGAAAAAAATATATATGATTAGCTAATCCTTCCCACAAATTAGATCCCCTCGTATGCCTATGGGCCTGCTTCTCATGTAATTTAAAGAAGTGTATTAAATTTCTTGCCTCGGGCAATTTGTTATACATCGTTTTATGCATAATTGAATGTTATCCGAATAGGTGAATGGTTGCCAAATGACTGCGAGTAAGCTTGTGTTATGAATATGTGATGAAAGTACTTCACATAACTAGGATGATCATCAAAGGATCAAATTACTCAAGTAATGTCTCTTTTCATGTATTGACATATATATACATATTGGTCCCTCGGACTTTACTCAACACCAAATTGTCAGCTCTGCATAGCAAGCCAGTTGCGCACGTTACAACACCGAGAGAAAGAATTGGCTATTGGAACGATTCATGAGAGCATTTTACCGGTGTGGTGGATATTATGTCCTGGTTTTTAGGTGCCGCTTTTCATATCCTTTTATATTTCACCCAAGGACGGACACTTGTCCGCAATGTGGATAAAAGTGTCCTAGCTGGGTTAGAAGATAGGGGCCGGACACACCGGCATAGCTAAGATGGTAGGAGCAACTCTACAGATTATACGAGTGGTGGGTTCGATTTCCAATGACGGCTTAAATTATCCTCTCTCTCAGAAATTAGTCCATGTCGTCACTGTGGGTTCATACTTTATGTAAGAATCACGAGACAATGCATACAATAGCCAAGTCTGGGATACAATAGCCAAGTCTGGGGACAACAGTCCATCTGCCTTTTCAAAGACACAAAGACCCACACAATAGTTTCTACATGAAGTATCGACCTCACTGTGAAATACATGAATTGTAGTTGTTGTTGTTTATTCTTCTTGAATTCTATTTCATTCAAGCATAATTCGTTTTTATATATTGGCTACCGCAATTTCTTATATGCTGATATTTCAGTATGTATACTTCAAGAAAAATAAAATTCGGCAGGTATGGATTGAGAAGATAACAGTGTTAACAGTGTCCAAGCTCAGAAGGCGACACAAGAGTATTATTGGGGATAGCAGTTAGGTTACAAGTGGCAGGTGTATATAACTGTAGATTGAACGTGAAAGACAACGCTGATATTAAAGCCTAGGCTATATACTGAAAACGCGCACAAACAGATAAGTACGCCCACTGGATAATGTTATTCGGACTGAGTGGCTTTCGAAGGCATCATTTTCTTCCAGACAGCACCCGTTCCATGTGCCAGTTCCAAATTTCTGAATGGAAGGAGCACGTCACAAGACATCAGCTATAATTTTGTTATTGTATGTTCATTTCAGGCTTATGTCACATTGACGAAATCGGAGCGGGCCGGAATGGACTTTATTATACCTTATGTAAATTTGTAATGTTTTCATTGGTTGACAGCCTGTACTCGTAATGTCCAGTGATGATGCAGTCATACCTTGCCTTACCGTTGAATAAATGTCATGTATCACGACAGAGCGTTGAGCAATTGTTCCACGGCGACATCTGCCGGACCAAGAGTTGCCTCCCATAGGGCGCGCGCCAACATACTCTCAAAACCACACTGACTTGGGTGGCAGGGGGTGTATTCGTCGATGTTGTTGTTGTTGTTGTCATTATATATATTTTTTTTCAAGAATATAATTATTTCTCACCTTTTCATACACCACAATGACAGTAGATGTCTTAAGAATGCTTTCTATACGCCCTACATCGATCTACATACCCATTCTCTACTAGATCTCCATCTGTAATATATTACAGATGGAGATCCAGTAGAGGATGGGTATGTACATCCACTATCATTGTGGTGTATGAAAAGGTGGGAAATAATTATATTCTTGAAAAAAAAAAATTATATAATCACAACAACAACAACATTGATGAAGACGCCCAAGTCACTGTGATTTCCAGGTGTAGAAATACCGCCATGCTAAAATTACCGTCATGTGGAGTAACACCATGCGGAATAATACCGACACGCATAATGATACCGTGAGGAATAATACAGACACGCACAATAATCTGCCATGTGCTGTAATAATGTCATGCGCAGTAGTACCATCATGCGTAAATTTTGAGGTATCAGTTTGTTGTACCAGGGCAGATTGCTAATGCGACCCTTTATGGCAGAATGTAGAAAATGACCTTCTTAGTTCCTGTTGCGGACTCCCGAGTCGAATGAGGGTCACGCGATGCACCAACCTATGTGAGTCCTTCCATTGTGACTAGGAGTGGGATGAATAAACAGTGATAGTTTCCTGTGGATCACACACACGATATATTTTGAATGATATTGAAAGCCGATAGCTATTTCAGTGATACCTTTTGTTTATAAAAGTATTTTAGGGTCTGTTAATCAATAGCTGGGGTACGTATATGTCCTTAGAATGGCTAGTAGACGAGTCCTTTATTTCCATAAAATGGTAGGCGTTTGGTGCGAAGCGTCAACAAAAACTCACAATTCACAAAGCTCAGGGTGGACTAGCAAAAATTCCAGTTCACAGAAACGGGTTACGGGACTGCCTTTCTTTTACCCTCAGTTTTATCCTAGCCTACACATGTATGAACAGAATTGCTGATCAGTGTCTGGCTGTTCCGCGTGACTGGTGTTCAATGCGTTTGAAAAGAAAGTATACCATACGAAGCTGTTCGTGTCTGGTGCTTTTGAGCCATGAAGAATTGATGAAGAATGAATAGACAGTCGTGTGTATACAGGTCGTGATTCATTGCTGCGTTTATGACTGTTAGTACTGAAAAGACACAGTGACAAAGATTGTGCACGATCCATCACAGGAACCACATGAACAAGCACGAGACCTGTCGAGTAGTAGACTCTTCTATCATACTACTTGGTACCGGTGTGAAAGAAACGAGGGTCCCCAAAGATCAGTGTCCGGTCTCCTACACTGTAAACCAATTATTGTAAATTTTACAGTAAGTTACTGGCAGCAAAGGTGCCAGTAACTTACTGTAAAATTTACAGTAGAATGTTACTGTAATGATTACAGTAACTTACTGTAAAAGTGCAATAATATATTGTTACTGTAAATTTGGCATATGATTTTAAACAGACAATTCTGAAAAAAAGAAAACCACGAAGTAACAGAAAGGAAGGATATTGCTTTCTTATCATGGTTTTTCTTGACAATATGACAAGTTGTTTGTTTGTCAAGGAGATAAACTGATAAGTATATTGAACACGGAATGTACTACCACTGTACCTGCATATATAAAGGTGCCCGAACTAGTGTTCGACTATTTCATATATTATATCATAAGCCCAACACCCACATACATGATTTTAGATACATCAGAGAGATATTCACGTCTGTTTCACTCATTTAAATGGCCACCATTATCAGGTTACATGATCACACAAGAAAAACAGTCAGGAAAAAAACACTTTTTGAACTCCGATAAGAGTTAAGCCCCTTTTTATTAAATTAATATATACATGATATGCCGATTTTGGATATATGTTCGCCCACTCCTATTATATTGCGAAAGTTATTATCGTAATTCATTATTAACCCTTGTATAGTTTACTTTAAAATAATGGTCGCCATGATGTCAAAGTGACTTTACGTTCCCGGAAGCCATATTTTCGGGCCCGGCCGATTTATGAATTTTGTTATTTTTCGATTTTTTTCTTTCTCTCAAAAACTTATAAATATAATAGAGAATAATTAGTGTTACTCAAATAAATTTAAATACCCATTTAAACCAGGAAATCTGATTGGACTAAAACTTTGCAGCAATATGATGAACAATGAAGTCAGAAACTATCTACTCCGTTTTTAGACGCACGATAAGAATTAACTGACGAAGGGGGGAGGGGATGGCGAAGGTCAGAGGGGAACCGCCTCTCCCCAGGCCAGGTAGGCTTAACCATATGTGGCCTTGGGGGATTCTCTCGTGCCCCGAAATGAAGAAAATTATAGAGAGCCGAAACTTTGCGACTTTGTAACTTATCATATTGTGGTCATTTTGAGCCTATTTGCTTAACCCTAAGTATACGGAATGATGAGAAAATTAAAAATGGGAACTCTGTGAGGGTACATCTAAAAGGAATGTGATTTTTTCATTCAAAATTACGGAGTTTCCGTGACATAAAAATTGTATAAACTTCATGTTAAACAACGTGGCGATCAATATAATTCGTATACTATAATAGATATTTTGAATGTTCACATCGACGCATGTTGTTATTGAGCCTTAAAGTTGATCATACACCATTACCCAGAAACAAAGAAGAATGAATTGATGAACAATCAGTTTGCAGTAGTATATTCTGTACTTATATTTCACAAAGGAATACAAAGTGCATTTCTTTTAAATATGCATGAACTTGCTATATGAAACAGTACGACGAATGTAGTTCTGTATGCTGTAAATTATATTCCACAGTAAAGTGAAATAAAGCAATAAGTTACGCCAATATTACAGTAAATGTATTAAGTGTACTGTATTTTGTATTCGTGCCGATAAATACTGTATTTTGAAAAATATATGCAGTAACCTACTGCATACAATGTAATACAGTAAACTACTGCTTGTAAATTCTATTTCCTGATTAACCCACCCACCCACCTTTCCCCAACAATAGGACAGTTTATGTACGAAATGCTTCTGGAGAGATCAACACAGCTCACAATATCTCCTGCCACTAGGACTGCCTCAACCTCCACCTAATTTATAAATTGGAACGAACTGGCTTTCTTGACTGGGGTGATTATGTCCTGTCACAATATAACCTTTACTATGTAAATGTAATATTTTATCTTAGCTTTAACATTTTCTGTATGTATTCATGTATAGAAATAAAGAATTGAGTATTACAGTATTATACTGTAGTTGTGTTGTGCAGTAAGTTACTGTGAAAGAAAACAGTAACTTACTGCACTTTCACAGTAAAAAGATACAGTGTATGCTTTACCCAGGGCGGACTCTGATATCCAAGTGACCCTTTTCAGATGTCAGCGTCCGGACTGGGTTAAATCACAGCAAGCGGACACACCGATCTGGGAGACCACCTTTTCTCTTACAATGGATCCTATCTTTCAACCTAACTAGACATTTTTCCCACATCCACACCTAAGGACGGAAATGATGTCATCATCAACCCCAAACATTGCTAATCAGACATATATGCCCTATGGACTCCTAACATACCGAAGCAATTTTTGACAAACTGAAGACATTTAGGATGTGAACAACAAGCAATTAAAGTTTCATATATCAGGTGCAGCTGGTAGAAGTACTCGTTTTAGCACATATGATACGGAATTTTCAGTTATGTAGGTTTTTAGGCAGAATCTATTCCCTCGTTCAACAATGCATCATTATTATCAATGTATACGGTTAAAAAAATATGCAAATCTGTTTCTTTGTGGAGTTTCGATTATACTGGAGACCGAACGTTCTACAATTACGACACGTATTATCACTCTCACTTCACTCATATTATATCCTATCCTATATTTCTAAAAATCATGGACACTAGAGAGAAATAGAAGTGTAGCATTTATGATACGAATGACAGTTAATACGAAGTGTCTGTTAGCCAATGAACTAAGGCCAGAAGTCACCTTATCACATATGATACACAGGGCACTACAGACTTTTAATAATTCCCTTTGAGCTATCAAACTGGCTTGACGAAATTATGTGAATAGAGGCGTATTGATAACCGTTTTTCTTCAGCTGAAAAGTGTAGAAGCCGGATGCGGCCAATTGTGTTTTCGCCTTTGATAACGCGCGGCTCGAAAAAACGAAAAGACGAGATTGTGTCGAATTTCGCGAGATTTTGCCTTTTTCTCGTCTTTTCGTGTTCTCGTTTTCTCGTGTTTTGTTAACGCGCGGCGCGAAAACACGAGATTGCAAGACGAAAACACGAGAATGCGAGGCGAAAAGACGAGAAAACGAGGGCCAGAAATGCGGCGAAAAGGCGAGATTTCTGGCCCTCGTTTTCTCGCCTTTTCGCCTCGCATTCTCGTCTTTTCGTCTTCCAAACTCGTGTTTTCGTGCCGCGCGTTATCAAAAGACGAGAAAACAAAAAAAAAGGGCAAAATCTCGCGAAATTCGACACAATCTCGTCTTTTCGTGTTTTTTTTTTGCGCCGCGCGTTATCAAAGGCAAAAAGACGAGATTTGTCTCAGCCGACTTCCAAAGTAAAGGTTTGAAGAATTTTGACAATTTCAGAGTGGTTTCGTTATTCTATTTCAGAGTGCAACAGCACGTTTGGATTGAGTGGGTTTGCCAGCGTCAGCTTCTGGTGCTCGTCCGGATTATGCGACAAGGTCATACCTTCAGATGGTGAGTATTTTCCATCTAGTCTATCCGCTTTTGTAGGAGTTAAATTATGTTTGGGTCGGTTCATTATATTATTTTGGATTTCCGGCATGGTATATTGCATGTGCGTGGTATCATTGCCCACCCTACCAAAATTTCTATGTTAATGTTTATAATTTCTTTCGAATAGCCAATCAAATTTGAATTTTGAGGAGGTTATACATTGCACTCCTCCTAATATGGACCACGGAATATTTATAGAGCTGTGACATCACCAAACTCGTATTCTGATCAGATATTGTGTTATGTTCAGCCAAGGCAACAGGCGTAGTGTTCGACTTTGATATGCGAAGATGGCTGATCCAGTTCCGGACATGGATTGGCTAGTTGATCCAGTTTCTGACATAGTTGATCCAGTTCCGGACATGGATTGGCTAGTTGATCCAGTTCCTGACATAGCTGATCCAGTTCCGGACATGGATTGGCTAGTTGATCCAGTTCCTGACATAGCTTATCCAATTCCAGACATATATTTGTTAGTTGATCCAGTTCCTGATATGGATTGACTAGCTGATCCAGTTCCTGACATAGATTGGCTAACTGATCCAGTTCCTGACATGGATTTTCTAGGTGATCCAGTTCCTGACATGGATTGGCTAGCTGATCCTGTTCCAGACTTATGTTGGTTAGTTGATCCAGTTCCTGACATGGATTGGCTAGCTGCTCCAGTTCCTGACATGGACTGGCTCGCTGATCCAGTTCCTGACATGGATTGGCTAGCTGATCCAGTTCCGGACATATTTTGGTTAGTTGATCCAGTTCCTGACATGGATTTGACATAATCCTTTAACTCTCCCTGTACCGGTAAATGTGACTGTTCCAGACTGGTATCTTCACTGCCATGAACATCAACAAAACGCAGTTTCAAACGAGACAAGCTTAGCTTTCAAACAGGATGTGATGAATATGTTTGTGTAGAAATTCCATTTGTCATGCCATTGACTAGCAGTCGTTGAACTATTTTTCTATCGGTACAATTGTACCGGTACGATACAGAGAGGGTTATCTGCTTCCCTGATTGACTGCACTCTCAATATACTCTATTAACCGCTTTTTTATTGACTGTAATCCCACCATACTCTATTAACGTCTTCTCTGGTTGACTGTTTCCCCGCTATACTCACTTATTCCCATCTCTGATTGGCTGCAATCCGACCATATCTCATTAACTGCATCACTGATTGTCTGTTATCCCACTAGACTCCATTAACCGCTTCTCTGGTTGACTGGTAAGCGGTAGATTCTGGGTTCGATCCCAGGCCGGACCATACCTAAGACTTGAAAAATGGGAATTGTTGCTGCTTCGCTTACGCTCCGCATTAAGAGGATAGAACAATGACTGATCGATCTGAGGTGTCATGAGGCCGTGTGGTAATGTCATCCAAGTTGTCACATGAACAGGTACAATAAAAGCGTATCTGAGATACAACACATATCACGAATCGTTAGATTATTGATATGTGCTTTAGAATAAGTTAACCAGAAGACTATATTTTGAAGTCATGTGGCTCTGTCAGTATGTCGGCACCTGATCCCACTTCCCTTATATGTGCTGTAATGTCTGCCTACGGTATGATATTTCAGTGGGACAGCATTATAAAATGGCAGCATTAGATCTGCTCTGTTGCAAGATGGTTCCCTTCCCCGTCGTGTTATAACTGAAAAAATATGTTGAAAGCGACGTTAAACCCCTTTCAATCACTCATCCACTCACTCACTCACTCACTCACTCTGGTTGACTGTAATCTCATCATACTCCATTAACCGCTTCTCTGATTGACTATAATCCTACCATACTTCATTAACGGCATCCCCAATTGACTGTATTCCCACTACATTTCATTCACCGCTTCTCTGATTCACTGTAATCCGTTAACCGTTCCTCCAATTTACCGTATTTCCACCATACTTCACTAAGCGCTTGTCTGTTTGACTGTAAGTCCACCACACACCATTTTCCGCTTCTTTGATAGACTGTAATCCCATTACACTTCATTATCCGCGTCTTTGATTGACGGTAATCCCATCGTACTCCATTTACCGTTACTCTGATCGACTGTAACCCCACTCTGATCCATTAACCGCTTGTAAGATTGACTGTAATCTCACCCTACTCCATTAACTGCTTCTCTGGCTGGTTGTAATCCCACCATACTCCATTTTCCGTTCTCTGATTGAATGTTATCCCACCATACTCTAATAACTGCCTCTCTGATTGACTGTAATCCCAGCATGATGAATTAACTGCTTCTTTGACCCACTGCAATCACACCGTATTCCATTTGCCGCTTTGGTAATTGAATGTAATTTCACCATACTCCATTAACCGCTTGTCTGATTGAATTTAATCCTACCATACATCATTAACCGCTTGTCTGATTGACTGTAATCTCGCACTATTCGATCAGCCGCTGTTTCTCTGTTTGAGGGTAATATCACCATACACCATTAACCGCTTTCCTGATTGACTTTCCTTAATAATAGCACTGTAATATCACTTGTCTTCATTGCACCATGCAAGCGTCCTGTTTGTGTCTTTTGTGTTGTCCTCGGTGTTTTTATAGGGTGGATGGAGGGTGTCTGGTACGATGATGCTTCAAAGATTTATTTTTTGAAATAGCAGGAACGCAACTTGGCTGGGTGTTGCTTAGTTGGTTCGTCGCGACATTATCCGCTTATCTGACTGAATTTTAACCCACCACACTCCAATAACCGCTTCTCTGATTGACTATAATCCGATTATACTCCATTAACCGCTTATCTAACTGACTTTTATCTCACCACACTCCAATGACTGCTTCTCTGATTGACTGTAATCCGACTGTACTCCATTGACCGCTTATCTGAGTGACTTTTGTCCCACCACACTCCAATAACCGCTTCTCTGATTGACTGTAATCCGACTATACTCCATTAACTGCTTATCTACCTGACTTTTATCTCAGCACACTCCAATGACTGCTTCTCTGATTGGCTGTAATCCGACTATACTCCATTAACCGCTTATCTAACTGACTTTTATCTCACCGCACTCCAATGACCGCTTCTCTGATTGACTGTAATCCGACTATAATCCATTAACCGCTTATCTAACTGACTTTCATCTCACCACACTCCAATAACCGCTTCTCTGATTGACTGTAATCCGACTATACTCCATTAACCGCTTATCTGAGTGACTGTAATCTCATTATCTTCCCTTAAACTGCTTTCTGATTGACCGTAATCCCACCAAACCTCATTAACCATTTCTCTGATTGACTGTAATCCCGCCATACCTCATTAACCATTTCTCCGGTTGACTGTAATCTCGCCATACCCAACTAACCATTTCTCTGATTAACTGTAATCCCACCATACCCCATTAAGCACTTCTCTGATTGACTAATCCGAATATACTCTATTAGCCGCTTATCTGATTGACTGTGATCGCAACATACTACGTACGGGAAAGACTGTTGTCATTATGAATGATGACTCCAAGACTGGTGTCATTATGAAGGATGACTCCAAGACTGGTATCATTATGAAGGATGACTCTAAGACTGGTGTCATTATGAAGGATGACTCTAAGACTGGTGTCATTATGAAGGATGCCTCTAAGACTAGTGTCATTATGAAGGATGACTTTAAGACTGGTGTCATTATGAAGGATGACTCTAAGACTGGTGCCGTTATGAAGGATGACTCCAAAACTGTTGTCGTTGGTTTAATATCTCAGTTCACCTCATATACTGTTCACTAACTACAGATTCCAGGTTATGATCCGAATCGATGGATGTATTAAATAGTACTCGTCACCAGTTACTTAACTTTAAATGTTTGTTTTTCACTCATCACTATCATCTACTTTGTTCTTTTGATACCATTTAGTTGGCTGGTTTGGGTTTATACAGAACGGGGCCGACAAGGACTATGTTAGTGTTGACTTTAGCGCGGTCAAGAGGATTACCAAAGTGAGAATTATGCCGCATGACCTTGGGTATTATGTCACCCGGTTTCGGATCTTCTACAGCCCGGATGGGATGGCGTGGATGCCATACAAGCCGTTAAAAGATATCCAGTATTTTGGCGAGACGTTCGACGGAATGAGATACAGGACAACTCCCGTCGACGTCATTCTGGATCCCCCAATCGATGTAAGTATCGAACGTAATGTTTATCCTTAAAACAGTTACAAAGATTGCACGTGCCTTGATATAGATTGAAATGACTTTCACAAACTTGAAGCGGATATTATTTTTTTTAGCCTTTAGCGTTGCATAAATGACCGATTCATCACATATATCTCTGGGAACTGTGGAATAAATATACTCATGTTCCAATGGCTGCCTCCAAGAGAAGAAGTACTCCAAATAAGGTCAAACTAAAGTCAGCGGATGTGACAGCCAATCAAACCCATAACCGCAAAATTAAATCCTTCAAAGTACTCACTAACAATAATCGAAGTGACCCCGTCCTTCCAATGATAGATGATTTAACGACCACCACCACAAACCATAAGCATGTCATTGATGGGATTGACGATTTCATGAATAAAGACATCCTCATTAAAAATGTCCCAATCATAGCAATCGGGACATCTCTGAATCATGGATCAATCATGGCAATCGGGACATCTCCGAATCATGGATCAATCATGGCAATCGGGACATCTCCCTAGTCATGGATCAATCATGGCAATCGGGACATCACCGTAGTCATGGATCAATCATAGCAATCAGGACATCTCCCTAGTCATGGATCAATCATGGCAATTGGGACATCTCCCTAGTCATGGACCAATCATGGCAATCGGGACATCTCCCTAGTCATGGATCAATCATGGCAATCGAGACATCTCCCTAGTCATGGATCAATCATGGAAATCGGGACATCACCCTAGTCATGGATCTATCATGGCAATCGGGACATCACCCTAATCATGACAATCGGGACATCTCCCTAGTCATGGATCAATCATGGCAATCGGGACATCTCCGTAGTCATGGATCAATCATGGCAATCAGGACATCTCCCTAGTCATGGATCAATCATGGCAATCGGGGCATCTCCCTAGTCATGGATCAATCATGGCAATCGGGACATCACCGTAGCCATGGATCAATCATGGCAATCGGGGCATCTCCCTAGTCATGGATCAATCATGGCAATCGGGACATCTCCGTAGTCATGGATCAATCATGGCAATCAGGACATCTCCCTAGTCATCGATCAATCATGGCAATTGGGATATCTCCCTAGCCATGGATCAATCATGGCAATCAGGACATCTCCCTAGTCATGGATCAATTATGGCAATTGTGACATCACAATAGTCACGGATCGATCATGGCAATCGGGACATCTCCCTAGTCATGGATCAATCATGGCAATCAGGACATATCCCAATTCAAAGATCAATCATGTCAATCAGGATATCACCCTGATCATGCATCAATCATGCCAATCAGGACACCTCCCAAGTCATGGATCAATCATGGTAACTACGACATCACCGTAGTCATGGATCAATCATGGCAATCAGGTCATCTCCCAAGTCGTGGATCAATCATGGCAAACGGGACATCTCCCTAGTCATGGATCAATCATGGCAATCGGGACATCTCCCTAGTCATGGATCAGTCATGGCAATCGGGCGATCACCCAAGTCATGGATCAATCATGGCAATCGGGGCATCTCCCTAGTCATGGATCAATCATGGCAATCGGGACATCTCCCTAGTCATGGATCAATCATGGCAAACGGGACATCTCCCTTGCCAGGGATAAATCATGGCAATCGGGACATCGCCATAGTCATGGATCAATCATGGCAATCGGGACATCACCCAAGTCATGGATCAATCATGGCTATCGGGACATCACCATAGTCATGGATCAATCATGTCAATCGGGCGATCACCCAAGTCATGGATCAATCATGGCAATCGTGACATCTCCCTAGTCATGGATCAATCATGACAATCGGACATCTCCCTAGTCATGGATCAATCATGGCAAACGGGACATCTCCCTAGTCATGGATCAATCATGGCAATCGGGACATCTCCCTAGTCATGGATCAATCATGGCAATCAGGTCATCTCCCAAGTCATGAATCAATCATGGCAATCGGGACATCTCCCTAGTCATGGATCAATCATGGCAAACGGGACATCTCCCTTGCCAGGGATCAATCATGGCAATCGGGACATCACAATAGTCATGGATCAATCATGGCAATCGGGACATCACCCAAGTCATGGATCAATCATGGCAATTGTGACATCACCCTAGTCATGGATCGATCAATGCAATCGGGACATCTACCTAGTCATGGATCAATCATGACAATCAGGACATCTCTCAATTCAAAGATCAATCATGTCAATCAGGATATCACCCTGATCATGGATCAATCATGTCAATTAGGACACCTCTCAAGTCATGGATCAATCATGGCAATCGGGACATCTCCCTAGTCATGGATCAATCATGGCAATCGGGACATCACCGTAGTAATGGATCAATCATATCATTCAGGACACCTCTCAAGTCATGGATCAATCATGACAATCTGGACATCTCCCTAGTCAAGGATCAATCATGGCAATCGGGACATCACCGTAGTAATGGATCAATCATATCATTCAGGACACCTCTCAAGTCATGGATCAATCATGACAATCGGGACATCTCCCTAGTCATGGATCAGTCATGGCAATAGGGACACCACCGTAGTCGTGGATCAATCTTGGCAATCGGGACAGCTCCCTAGTCGTGGATCAATCATATCAATCAGGTCATCTCCCAATTCATAGATCAATCATGTCAATCAGGACATCACCCTGGTCATGGATCAATCATGTCAATCAGAACATCACCGTAGTTATGGATCGGTCATGGCAATCAGGACATCTCCCTAGTCATATGTCAATCAGGCCATCTCC
This sequence comes from Hanleya hanleyi, assembly GCA_036873755.1. Classification (NCBI taxonomy): domain Eukaryota; kingdom Metazoa; phylum Mollusca; class Polyplacophora; order Lepidopleurida; family Hanleyidae; genus Hanleya; species Hanleya hanleyi. Next base: position 86,968 of record JAVTVY010026866.1, on the reverse strand, counting down.
CAATTCATAGATCAATCATGTCAATCAGGACATCACCGTAGTCATGGATCAATCATGTCAATCAGGACACATCCCTAGTCATGGATCGAGAAAAGGTGAACTCTAGTATAACTTGTGTGTCAATGAATATATCCGCAAATGTGTCATCTGGGAAGATTTAACTTATCAGCAGGAAGGTGGAGATTATGAATCTCTTTATGTCGATCTGGAATTAAATGGCTAGTGTCATACTGTAGGAATCATTTATCGCCGGGCAAGAATCTTGATAATCCTAACAATGAAAATTCTTAAAACTGAAAATAATGATGGTGTGTAATGATGGGCGATTACAACATAGATTTATTTTGAACTGATCACCATGGTCATTCTGAATATTTTCTCTAGAAAAATGAAATTCCATTACTTGTTTTCCAAAGCAGCAAAATCCACACGCGTCAAATCAAACTCAGATGGGTATAAGATTTATCAGAAGTTATTTACTGAGAAATGCCACCAGTTAATCAAACAATACTCTTATTTTTGGGGGGGGGGGGGGGGAGTACGTTATCTCAAGACACTGTATCTATATATCTGATGGTGGGGTGAGGGGGGGGGGAGTACGTTATCTCAAGACACTGTATCTATATATCTGATGGCGGGGTGAGGGGTGGGGAGTACGTTATCTCAAGATACTGTATCTATATATCTGATGGTGGGGGGAGGGGTGGGGGAGTACGTTATCTCAAGACACTGTATCTATATATCTGATGGTGGGGTGAGGGGTGGGGAGTACGTTATCTCAACACACTGTATCTATATATATGATGGTGGGGTGAGGGGTGGGGGAGTACGTTATCTCAAGACACTGTATCTATATATCTGATGGTGGGGTGAGGGGTGGGGGAGTACGTTATCTCAAGACACTGTATCTATATATCTGATGGTGGGGTGAGGGGTGGGGGAGTACGTTATCTCAAGACACTGTATCTATATATCTGATGGTGGGGTGAGGGGTGGGGGAGTACGTTATCTCAAGACACTGTATCTATATATCTGATGGTGGGGTGAGGGGTGGGTGAGTACGTTATCTCAAGAAACTGTATCTATATATCTGATGGTGGGGTGAGAGGTGGGGGAGTACGTTATCTCAAGACACTGTATCTATATATATGATGGTGGGGTGAGGGGTGGGGGAGTACGTTATCTCAAGACACTGTATCTATATATCTGATGGTGGGGTGAGGGGTGGGGGAGTACGTTATCTCAAGACACTGTATCTATATATCTGATGGTGGGGTGAGGGGTGGGGGAGTACGTTATCTCAAGACACTGTATCTATATATCTGATGGTGGGGTGAGGGGTGGGGGAGTACGTTATCTCAAGACACTGTATCTATATATCTGATGGTGGGGTGAGGGGTGGGGGAGTACGTTATCTCAAGACACTGTATCTATATATCTGATGGTGGGGTGAGGGGTGGGGAGTACGTTATCTCAAGACACTGTATCTATATATCTGATGGTGGGGTGAGGGGTGGGGGAGTACGTTATCTCAAGACACTGTATCTATATATCTGATGGTGGGGTGAGGGGTGGGGGAGTACGTTATCTCAAGACACTGTATCTATATATCTGATGGTGGGGTGAGGGGTGGGGGAGTACGTTATCTCAAGACACTGTATCTATATATCTGATGGTGGGGTGAGGGGTGGGGGAGTACGTTATCTCAAGACACTGTATCTATATATCTGATGGTGGGGTGAGGGGTCGGAGAGTACGTTATCTCAAGACACCGTATCTATATATCTGATGGTCAGCATTCAGTAATATTGAGTGTCATATATATACATATGTTTTTGTTAATATTTGTCTTATATTTGTGTAATTATGATACTTTATTTCTTTGCCATTGTCTACTTATCAGAAGGCATCAAGGAAGAACATTTTTTCTCAAACTGATTAAGTATTTTTGTAAACCCTTAGGAGATTGTATTCATCAACACATATTTACCTTTACGTCCTTCGTCTGAGAAGAAGGAAAATGTTCTTCTATCCCGATAATGCTTTTCCATGAAAGGCCACATCACCCAACAACTATTACCCTATATGGCAAGTGGTATAAAGTACTATCACTATCATTGCAATACTAGTACCCTATTATATGGAAAGTGCAATATATTATTCCCCCATAACTTTTACCCAATATGTCATGTGTTATAATTCAATATCACTATCCCCTCATAACTATTACCCTATAAGTGGTATAACTCCCTATCAATATCCCATCACAACTATTACCCTAAATGACAAGTGGTATAAAGCACTAGCACTATCATTGCAATACTAGTACCCAGGAGAGTCGGAGCACATTTGAAAGTGGGAAGGGGGGCTGAAATCTATGTCGGCCATGTTAAATGCTGGAATGGCGCTATCTAAGATAGGACTTATAACTTTCCGCGGCCCCTGGTATCCTATTATATGGAAAATGCAATACATTATCCACCCATAACTATTACCCCATATGACAAGTGGTATTAGTGTGATGTGCTTTTTACACGGATGTATCCTCCTGTCTTTTTCAGACTCGTTTCATAATTATTAATCCCACTGAATACGAAGGATCAAGACCTGGGATGAATTTGGAACTATATGGTTGTGAGTTGAGTACTCTGAAGCTAACTTACATTGACAATTCTACAGATGTCACTGCGAACATCAAGGTAATACACTTTCAAGATGCTTCAGGCTATAAATGGTCGTCAGGTCGTTCAAGGACGCCACTTTGTTTTTGTTTTTTTGTTTTTTTTTTGCCGGGACAATCTCCGGCATGCTCATTATGGAAGGGCTGATGCATGCCCATTTACCTTTGACCTTTGATTGCATTTCGACCACGTGACCGTCACCTGACCCTGCGCGGTGGAGTTTCCGTTTTTTTTAATTGCGCATTGACATGGTCGCGTGACTGTCACAAGGTCAAGGGACTTGTATCTGCTGTTTCAATACTACTGGCATAGCAACGAGAAAAATAAAATATGAGAGAGAACTATATGATGATGATGACACTTTGCCAAATATCCGGGACACAGGAGATTGGAGCTGGTCAGTTATTAATTATGATATGATAATTAATAAATATACCCCCCATAAACTCCAATACTGAAAGAAAAAGCTCGACACTCGACCTACGCTCATAAACAGCGTGTGTGACTTTCGTTCCTACTGTTATTGTTCCCACTTCCTTGTTCCCAGGGCCCGGATGTAGTCAGAATGAGTGATTTGCACGTGCAATTTCGTCTCTGTTATTTTGAGTATTTCTGGGGTTTTAAGCTGGTATTATTCCAGATTTTTTTGTGTAGTATTCTTCGTGAACGTTTTTGGCATCTGTGCATGGTGAAAGTTTGAGTTGATTCGTCAGATTTTCGCGGCGGTTTTTTGTTTGTCTTGATCAACGTAATGATCTACTTTGTCTCTCCTTTCAAAGAGACGCTTATGCAAGCGAGAGACGAAGTGTTTTCAGAAAAAGAAGTATGTAATTATAGGGAATCGAGAGGCGAGTTGAGATGTTTAGACGTCCGAGTTAGTTGAAAGAGGAAGTCGAGGTGTGAATATAACATATTTTATTGAAGAAATGAATGACCGATTCGGAAGAAGGTGTTGGAGAGAAAACCTTCAATGGTTCTTGTTTCCTTTCTGTATAGAAGTTAATGAAGGTTTATTCACTAATTATTACATGCGAATTAGTAATTAGCCCCAAGCTGCTGTGGTTTAGGAAAAGGATTTATCCAATTACGGTGTCTGGATTCAATGGATACGATCGTGCCTGAATAAGGCACCGTTTCCAATTATCGTTCGCGAATGAATCGTTTATTTCGTCAAATTTTCTCGAAGTCGCGATTTTCCAAGGCGCGAGGGAATGGTTTTTTTTCTTCAAAATAAACGATTCATTCGCGATCGCTGTTCGAATGGTTTTTTTTCTGTTGGCAATCGTTTTTCAATCGAGAAAATTCTCGCGAATAAAAAGCGATATCGCGATTCAATCGCTTTTTAATCGAGAAAATATAAACGATTGAAAAAAAAACGATTGAGGATTATAGCCGAAAGTAGTACGCCACTGGTTCAGCCTGACTGACCCGCATACACGTTCGAGTTTCTAACACTTCAGTCAGACTATATAAAGTTCGATCATTTTTTCTTCTTCCTTTTCCATTCTTTGCCTAGTGTAAAACTATAGCGTGTTTCTGTACAGTTGGCGGTTATATAGATACGATGGGGATATTGAAAGAAATTGAAAAAAAATATCTATATATATACATAGGAATAATGGTTATGCATATAATTATAACTTCATATTTACATATATTTTGTACGGGACACAGACCCGGATATGGTCAGATTGGGTCATTTGCACTTGCAATTTCGTCTATTATTTTGGGTATTTCTGTGTTTTAAAGCTGGTATTATTCCAGATTTCTCGTGTAGTATTTTTCGTGAACGTTTTTGGCATCTGTGCGGGCTGAATTTTTGAGTTGATTCGTCAGATTTTCGCTGTACGCGTGGTTTTTTGTCCTACGATCACCATTTTCCTTGTGTAGATAGATGGCGCTGTATTGAATATAACAGTCATACGGGGATTTGAGTCTTCGAAAGCACTTAATTATTAATATATAGCGCGGGCTATTTGTAAAAATTTTCACAACTGGTTAATCCAGTAAGAGATGAAATTATATACTATTCAGTTGGTTTTTGGCTTGAGCTTCCCTTTGGAACCATTCATAGTTCATTTATCAAAATATAAAATTAAAATAAAAAGTATTGTACATATGCGAATCCAACCGTTATATGCGATTCAATCACCATTGTGATATGTATTTGATATAAATATGAAATCACTGCCGCGAATATTCTTATAATAAATAAAATTAACTTGATGGTGATTTTTTGAATTTATTCACATCTCAATAGTTTAAAAACTGTACCAAAACATGACTGGATACCCTTTCCTAATGTATGTTTTACTATAACAAAATATACATATTTAATTACACTATTTTTCACCTTAATTAACCTAGAAATTCTCGGCTGGAGGGCTAAGCTGTTCTGGGTTATCGCCATGCGCCCATTCACACCTCTATGAAGCCTGTGCCGTAATCATTCTGATAATGCAATCAACGACGAACTCAAATCTACTTATGACCTGTACCCGGTATTTACAAAACAAGATATTGTGACTATCATCCTGTATTGTTTATACCAAGTTGCATGAATATATGAGGAAATTATCGAAAGTATGAAGGGAATGACTGAACATTAATACATTGTCGACTCACACGATTATTGAATAAACATGTAATTTTGTCATTTACGCTTCGCCAGAGTAAATCTGAGCGCGAACGTCACAGGAAGCATGGTACAGGTATATGTATAGATATTTCCAGCATACGCCCTACTTCGGCTTGTAGGAGACTATAGATCGTGAATCATATATATTATTCGGTTATCTTGCGCATTTATACAGTATAGTATAGTAATATAGGTTTTTCCATCGACAAATCCGCAATCAACATTACATGTAGTTCCCAGTTCGCGGATAGAGCGGCGTACGACGGCAACACGGCCTATGTGTCAAATATCACTCCGCCTCACGATTCTCTCGCGCCTTGAAAAAAAAACGATTCTCTCGCGATTGAAGATTCGCGACCAAGAACGGATCGCGCATGGGTAAACGATTCAAAAACGATATCGCGAGAGAATGGTTTTTTCCAGAAAAGGTTCAATCGTTTTTTCTCATTTTTTTCTCGATATCCTCGCGACTGATTCGCGACTGATCGTTTTTCAATCGAGAAAATTGAAGAAAAATCGCGACTGAAGAAAAAACGATTAATGGAAACGATCCCTAAAGTAGCGTGTATCTAAGAACATACATTATCTATTACAATGAGCGTGCTGCACCACATCCTTTTATTACATGTTTCGTTTATTGTAGACCGACACTGTATGGACTGCTGACCGAAGCCCCTACATCATTAAGGAAGACATTTTGATTGAACCTTCGGCCACTTTGACCATTCAGCCTGGCGTACAGGTGGTGTCTGAGCCACAGAAACGAATACAAGTTAATGGTAATCACAATTCCGTTATGCTATTAAATTTCAAAACTTTGTTGATCATTCCTTTTAGACAGAAACCCCAGTCATGTAGTTATGCTGAGAAATATTCGAAGAATTAATTCTGTCGAAACGATTTTATGAGAAAGTAATTCTCAACTGTTCATGAAAGGATGTGTATGTCAGATGAGAACAGCCTATACATCATAATTCACGAAAACGATATATAAATCATCTTCCATGAGAACGTTCAATACACCATCTTTAATAAGAATGCTCTACATATAATCATTCATGAGAACGGTTCATACATAATCCTTCATAGGAACGTTCTATACACCGGCATTCATGACAACGATCTAAACATCATTTGTTATAAAACGGCCTTCACAAGAATGGTCTGTAGACCATCATTCATGAGAAAGGTCTACACATCACCTTTCACTAGAACGTTCCATACATCATCTTACAAGAGAACGTCATATTCAGCACCACTCACGAGAACGACCTATTTATATCATCATAAAAACGGCCTATACCTCAACTTTCATAAGAATTGTCTGTAGACAATCATTCATGAATACGGTCTACACGTCACCTTTCATAGGAACGTTCTATAATCATCTTACAGGAGAACGTTCTATTCAGCACCACTCATGAGAACGATCTATTTATATCATCTTTTATAAAAACGGCCTATCTCTCACCTTTCATAAGAATTGTCTGTAGACAATCATTCATGAATACGGTCTACACATCACCTTTCATAGGAACGTTCTATAAGCATCTCACACGAGAACGTTCAATACACCATCATTCATGAGAACGGTCTATGCATCACCTTTCACTAGAATGATCTTCACATCATCTTATACGAGAACGTTCTATACACTATCATTCATGAGAACGGTCTGCACATCCCCTTTTACTGGAACGTTCCATACATCAGCTTAGACGAGAACGTTCTATACATCATCTTTTATAAATACGGCCTATACCTCGCGTTTCATAAGAATGGTCTATATACCATCATTCACGAGAATGGTCTAGACGTCATCTTTCACTAGAACGTTCTATACATCATCAATCATGGGAACGGTCTACACATCACCTTTAATTAGAACGTTCTATATATCCTCTTACACGAGAGCGTTCTAAACACCGTCATTCATGAGAACGATCTATGCATCACCTTTCATAAGAACGCCTCATCTATACATCGTCTTTCACGAGATGTTCGGAAACGGTTCCAGCATCTACAGAAGTTTCTATACACGATATTGTATGAAAACGGCCTATACATCACCTTTTATGAGAAATGTCTAAATGCAATCATTCGTGTGAACGTTCAATAAATCATCTTTCATAAGAACGTTCCATACAGCAGCATCATGACAACATGTTAGGTGTACAGATACGATATAATATACTGGGTTAACAGTTAGGGATATAACGTGATGAGTGTACAGGTAGAGATGTAACATACTGAGTGTATAGGTAGGGATATAACATGCTGGGTGTACATGTAGTGATATAGCATGCAGATGTACAGGTATGGATATAACATGCTGGGTATACAGGTAGGGATATAACATGCTGGGTGTACAGGTAGGGATATAACATGCTGGGTCTAGCGGTAGGAATATAACATGCTGGATCTAAAGGTACGGAAAAAAACATGATGAGTGTATGGGTAGGGATATAACATACAGGGTTTTAGGTTAAGATATAACATGGCGAGTATAGAGGTAGGGATATAACATGCTGGGTATACAGGTAGGGATATAACATGCTGGGTGTATAGGTAGGGATATAACATGCTGGGTGTACAGGTAGGGATATAACATGGTTGAGGTGCATATAGGGATATAACAGGGAGGCGTACAGCCAAGGGTATCCCATGTTGAGTGTACATGTATGGATACATATGCAGATGTACTGGATGGATATACATGCTGGGAATACAGGTAGGGATATATCTTGCAGAGGGTACAGGTAGGGATATACCATGCTGGGTTTACAGGTAGGGATGTAAAATGCTGGGTGTACATGTAGTGATATAACATGCAGGTGTACAGCCAGGGATATGGCATGTTGAGTGTACATGTATGGATATACATGCAGATGTACAGGTAGGGATATATCATGCTGGGAATAAAGGTAGGGATATAACATTCTATACATCATCTTTCATAAGAACGTTCTATACATCACCTTTTATAAGAACATTCTATACATCATCTTTTATAAGAACATTCTATACATCATCTTTCATCAGAACGGTCTATACATCACCTTTCAGAAAAACATTCTATACATCACCTTTCATAAGAACATTCTATACATCATCTTTCATAAGAACGTTCTATACATCATCTTTCATAAGAACATTCTATACACCATCTTTCATAAGAACATTCTATACATCATCTTTCATAAGAACATTCTATACATCTTTCATAAGAACATTCTATACATCATCTTTCATAAGAACATTCTATACATCATCTTTCATAAGAACGTTCTATACATCATCTTCCATAAGAACATTCTATACATCATCTTTCATAAGAACGGTCTATACATCATCTTTCATAAGAACATTCTATACATCATCTTTCATAAGAACATTCTATACATCATCTTTTATAAGAACATTCTATACATCATCTTTTATAAGAACATTCTATACATCATCTTTCATAAGAACGGTCTATACATCACCTTTCATAAAAACATTCTATACATCACCTTTCATAAGAACATTCTATACATCATCTTTCATAAGAATGTTCTATACATCATCTTTCATAAGAACATTCTATACACCATCTTTCATAAGAACATTCTATACATCATCTTTCATAAGAACATTCTATACATCATCTTTCATAAGAACATTCTATACATCATCTTTCAGAAGAACATTCTATACATCATCTGCATAAGAACGTTCTATACATCATCTTTCATAAGAACGTTCTATACATCATCTTCCATAGGAACATTCTATACATCATCTTTCATAAGAACGGTCTATACATCATCTTTCATAAGAACATTCTATACATCATCTTTCATAAGAACATTCTATACATCATCTTTTATAAGAACATTCTATACATCATCTTTTATAAGAACATTCTATACATCATCTTTCATAAGAACGGTCTATACATCACCTTTCATAAAAACATTCTATACATCACCTTTCATAAGAACATTCTATACATCATCTTTCATAAGAATGTTCTATACATCATCTTTCATAAGAACATTCTATACACCATCTTTCATAAGAACATTCTATACATCATCTTTCATAAGAACATTCTATACATCATCTTTCATAAGAACATTCTATACATCATCTTTCAGAAGAACATTCTATACATCATCTGCATAAGAACGTTCTATACATCATCTTTCATAAGAACGTTCTATACATCATCTTCCATAAGAACATTCTATACATCATCTTTCATAAGAACGGTCTATACATCATCTTTCATAAGAACATTCTATACATCATCTTTCATAAGAACATTCTATACATCATCTTTCATAAGAACATTCTATACATCATCTTTCATAAGAACATTCTATACATCATCTTTCATAAGGACATTCTATACATCATCTTTCATAAGAACATTATATACATCATCTTTCATAAGAACATTCTATACATCATCTTTCATAAGAACGTTCTATACATCATCTTTCATAAGAACATTCTATACATCATATTCCTAAGAACAGTCTATACATCATCTTTCATAATAACGTTCTATATCTCATCTTTCATAAGAACATTCTATACATCATCTTTCATAAGAACATTCTATGCATCATCTTTCATAAGAACATTCTATGCATCATCTTCCATAAGAACATTCTATACATCATCTTTCATAAGAACATTCTATACATCATCTTTCATAAGAACGTTCTATACATCATCTTTCATAATAACATTCTATACATCATCTTTCATGAGAACGTTCTATACTTCATCTTTCATAAGAACGTTCTATACATCATCTTTCATAAGAACGGTCTATACATCATCTTTCGTAAGAACGCTCTATACATCATCTTTCATAAGAACGGTCTATACATCATCTTTCATAAGAACATTCTATACATCATCTTTCATGAGAACGTTCCAGCATCTACAGAACTTTCTATACACGATATTGTATGAAAACGGCCTATACATCACCTTTTATGAGAAATGTCTAAATGCAATCATTCGTGTGAACGTTCAATAAATCATCTTTCATAAGAACGTTCCATACAGCAGCATCATGACAACATGTTAGGTGTACAGGTACGACATAATATATTGGGCTAACAGTTAGGGATATAACGTGATGGGCGTACAGGTAGAGATGTAACATACTGAGTGTATAGGTAGGGATATAACATGCTGGGTGTACATATAGTGATATAACATGCAGGTGTACAGGTAAGGATATAACATGCTGGGTATACAGGTAGGGATATAACATGCTGGGTGTACAGGTAGGGATATAACATGCTGGGTGTACAGGTAGGGATATAACATGGTTGAGGTGCATATAGGGATGTAAGAGGGAGGCGTACAGCCAAGGGTATCCCATGTTGAGTGTACATGTAGGAATATTACATGCTGGATCTAAAGGTACGGAAAAAAACATGGTGAGTATAGAGGTAGGGATATAACATGCTGGGTATACAGGTAGGGATATAGCACGCTGGGTGTACAGGTAGGAATATAACATGCTGGGTGTATAGGTAGGGATATAACATGCTGGGTGTACAGGTAGGGATATAACATGGTTGAGGTGCATATAGGGATTTAAGAGGGAGGCGTACAGCCAAGGGTATCCCATGTTGAGTGTACATGTATGGATATATATGCAGATGTACTGGATGGATATACATGCTGGGAATACTGGTAGGGATATGACTTGCAGAGGGTAGAGGTAGGGATATACCATGCTGGGTTTACAGGTAGGGATGTAAAATGCTGGGTGTACATGTAGTGATATAACATGCAAGTGTACGGGTAGGGATATAACATGATGGGTGTACAGTTAGGGATATAACAGGCTGGGTGTACATGTAGTGATATAACATGCGGGTGTACAGACAAGGATATAACCTGTTGGGTGTACATTTAGGGATATAACATGGTGGGTGTACGTGTAGAGATATGACATAGTGGGTGTACAGGTAGGGATATAACATGCTGGGTCTAGCGGTAGGAATATAACATGCTGGGTGCTGGAGGTACGGAAAAAACATGATGAGTGTATGGGTAGGGATAGAACATACAGGGCTTTTAGGTTAAGATATAACATGGTGAGTATAGAGGTAGGGATATAACATGCTGGGTGTACAGGCAGGGATATAACATGCTGGGTATACAGGTAGGGATATAGCATGCTTGGTGTACACGTAGGGATATACCATGCTGGGTGTATAGGTAGGGATATAACATGCTGGGTGTACAGGTAGGGATATTACATGATTGAGGTGCATATAGGGATATAACAGGGAGGCGTACAGCCAAGGGTATCCCATGTTGAGTGTACATGTATGGATATATATGCAGATGTACTGGATGGATATACATGCTGGGAATACAGGTAGGGATATAACTTGCAGAGGGTACAGGTAGGGATATACCATGCTGGGTTTACAGGTAGGGATGTAAAATGCTGGATGTACATGTAGTGATATAACATCCAAGTGGGCAGGTAGGGATATAGCATGATGGGAATACAGGTAGGGATATAACTTGCAGGAGGTACAGGTAGGGATATACCATGCTAGGTTTATAGGTATGGATATAACATGTTGGATGTACATGTAGTGATATAACATGCAGGTGTGCATGTAGTGATATAATATGCTGGGTGTACAATTAGGGATTTTATATACTGGGTGTACATGTAGCAATATAACATGCGGGTGTACAGCCAGCGATATAACATGCTGGGTGTACATGTAGTAATAATACGCAGGTATACAGGTAGGGATATAACATGCTGGGTGTACAGTTAGGGATATAACATGCTGGGTGTACATGTAGTGATATAACATGCGGGTGTACAGACAAGGATATAACCTGTTGGGTGTACATTTAGGGATATAACATGGTGGGTGTACGTGTAGAGATATGACATAGTGGGTGTACAGGTATGGATGTAATATGCAGAGTACATAGGTAACGATATAAGATGCTGGGTGTACATGTAGTGATATAACATGCAGGTGTACAGGTGTGGGCTTACATGTAGCGATATAACTGCAGGTGTACAGTTAGGGATATAACATACTAGGTGTAGAGCCCGGGATATAACATGCTGAGTGTACATGTATTGGTATAATATGCAGGTGTACAGGTAGGGATATAACATGCTGGATGTACAGTTAGGGATATAACATGCATGTGTACACATAGGGATATAACATGTTGGATTTACAGGTAGGGATAGAACATGTTGGGTGTACTGGCAGGGATAAAACATGCTAGATGCATAGTTAGTGATATAACATGTTGCGTTTACAGGTAAGGATATAACACGCTGAGTATACAAGTGGGGATATAACATGCTCTGTCTCGGGGGAGGGATATAAAAAGCTGGCTGTATAGGTAGGGATATAACATGTTAGGTGTACAGGTAGGGATATAACATGCTGTCTGTATAGGTAGGGATATAACATGCTGGGTGTATAGGTAGGGATATACCATGCGGGTGTACAGGTAAGGATATAACATGCTGGGTCTAGAAGGAGGGATATCACATTCTGGGTGTACAGGTAGGGATATAACATGCTGGGTGTATAGGTGGGAATATAACATGCTGGGTGTATAGGTAGGGATATATCATGCTGGGTGCACAGGTAAGGATATAACACGCTGAGTATACAGGTGGAGATATAACACATTGGGTCTAGATGGAGGAGTATAACATGCTGGGTATACAGGTAGGGATATAACATGCTGAGTGTATAGGTAGGGATATAACATGCTGGGAGTATAGGTAGGGATATAACATACTGGGTGTATAGGTAGGGATATAACGTACTGGGTGTACAGGTAGGGATATAACATACTGGGTGTATAGGTAGAGATATAACATGCCGGGTGTTCATGTAGGGATGTAACATGCTGGGTCTGCATGGAGGGATACAAAGTGTTGGGTGTATATGTAGGGATATAACACTGTGGTGCTGTCAGCATGTCGGCACCTCTTCCCACTTCCCTTTTGTGTATGTGTTGTATAATATGATGGCTGTACAGAAAGGGATATAACATGCTGGGTGTATAGGTACGGATATAACATGCTGGATGTACAGTTAGAGATATAACATAATGGGTGTATTGGTAGGAATATAACATGCTGGGTGTATAAGTAGGAATATAACATGCCGCGTGTTCATGTAGGGATATAACATGCTGGGTCTGCATGGAAGGATACAAAATGTTGAGTGTATAGGTAGGGATATAATATGATGGCTGTATAGAAATAGATATAACATGCTGGGTGTATAGGTAGGGATATAACATGCTGGGTGTACCGGTAGGGATATAACATGCTGGGTGTATATATAGGGATATAACATGCAGGTTGTACTGGTAGGGATATAGGAATGTTGAGTGTATAGGTGGGAACATAACAGGCTGGGTGTATAGGTAGGGATATAATATGCTGAGTTTATAGGTAGGGATATAACATGCAGGTTGTACTGGTAGGGATATAACATGCTGTGTGTATATGTGGTAATATAACATTGTGGGTGTATAGGTAGGGATATAACATGCTGGGTGCATATGTAGGGATATACCATGCGGATGTATAGGTAAGGATATAACATGCGGGTGTACAGGTAAGGATATAACATGCTGCATCTAGAAGGAGGGACATAATATGCTGGGTGTACAGGTAGGGATATAAGATGCTGACTGTATAGGTAGGGATATAACATGCTGGGTGTATAGGTAGGGGTATAACATGCGGGTGTACAGGTAGGGATATAGCATGCTGGGTCTCGAGGGAGGGATATAACATGCTGGGTGTATAGGTAGGGATATAACATGCTGGGTGTACAGGTAGGGGTATAACATGCTGGGTCTCGAGGGAGGGATATAACATGCTGGGTGTATAGGTAGGGATATAACATGCTGGGTGTACAGGGAGGGATATAACATGCTGGGTGTATAGGTGGGAATATAACATGCTGTGTGTATAGGTAAGGATATATCATGTTGGGTGTACAGGTAAGGATATAACACGCTGAGTATACAGATGGGGATATGACACGTTGGGTCTAGATGGAGGGGTATAACATGCTGAGTATACAGGTAGGGATATAACATGACGAGTGTATAGGTAGGGATGTAACATGCTGAGTGTGTAGGTAGAAATATAACATGTTGGGTGTATAGGTAGGGATATAACATGCCGGGTGTTCATGTTGGGATATAACATGCTGGGTCTGCATGGAGGGATACAAAACGCTGGGTGTATAGGTGGGGATATAATATGATGGCTGGACGGAAAGGGATAGAACATGCTGGGTGTATAGGTAGGGATATAACATGCTGGGTGTACCGGTAGGGATATAACATTCTGGGTGTATAGGTAGGAATATAACATGCTAGGTGTATAGGTAGGGATATAACAAGCCAAGTGTTCATGTAGGGATATAACATGCTGGATCTGCATGGCGGGATACAACATGTTGAGTGTATAGGTAGGGATATGATATGATGGCTGCATAACAATAGATATAACATGCTGGGTGTATAGGTAGGGATATATCATGATGGGTGTATATGTAGGGATATAACATGCTGGGTTTATAGGTAGGGATATAACATGCAGTTAGTACAGGTAGGGATATAACATGTTGTGTGTATAGATGGGAATATAACATTGTAGGTGTATAGGTAGGGATATAACATGCTGGATGTATAGGTAGGGATATACCATGCGGGTGTATAGGTAAGGATATAACATGCTGGGTCTAGAAGGAGGGATATAACATGCTGGGTGTACAGGTAGGGATATAACATGCTGGTTGTATAGGTAGTGATATAACATGTGGGGTTTATAGGTAGGGATATAACATGCGGGTGTACAGGTAGAAATATAACATGCTGGGTCTCGAGGGAGGGATATAACATACTGGGTGTATATGTAGGGATATAACATGCTTGGTGTACAGGTAGGGATATAACATGCTGGTTGTATAGGTAGTGATATAACATGCTGGGTGTATAGGTAGGGATATAACTTGCGGGTGCACAGGTAGGGGTATAACATGCTGGATCTCGAGGGAGGGATAACATGCTGGGTGTATAGCATTAGTTATTCAGGTTTTCCCCCGGGTGTATGGAAAGTTACGACCCTCCCTGAAACTCATACACCCGGGGGAAAACCTGAATAACGAATTTATTACCCCTCAAGCCTTTTTATCTTGTAGTAAAAATACGAAAAAAGGTCCATCATTTTTTAACCAACAGACAACGGACAAATCCAACGGGCCATTTCGGTTACGAAACTGTCCGCATTTTGCTACGGCACTGTGAGAAAGGCGCGCCACACACATTCCATTCGATCTGCTCGTTCGGTAATCGACTTTTATTTTTGGAACAAATGACAACTTTTGGTGAATTATGTGTCGGAAACTTCAGTGAAAATAATGCAGTATGACCTTATTCCATCAAATTTTGACGAATGAGCGAAAGTTATTCCATAAATATTGAGATATGATCAGCTGAACTTTCGAACCGAGATCGCACGTGAATTATTTTCTATATACCCCGAGTAGCATGACATCACTCGGGGTGTATGGGTTTTTCGACCCGACCTTTTAACCAATCACAATCCCGATATTGAATACAAATTTGCTTGTGGGGTAATAAGTAGAGATATAGCATGTTGGGTGTACAGGTAAGGATATAACACGCTGAGTATACAGGCGGGGATATAACACGCTGGATCTAGATGGAGGGATATAACATGCTGGGTATACAGGTAGGTATATAACATGCTGAGTGTATAGGTAGAGATATGACATGCTGGGTGTACATGAAGACATATAACATGCTGGGTGTATAGGTAGAAATATAACATGCTGGGTGTATAGGTAGGGATATAACATGCCGGTGTTCATGTAGGGATATAACATGCTGGGTCTGCATGGAGGGATACAAAATGTTGGGTGTATAGGTAGGGATATAATATGATGGCTGTACAGAAAGGGATAGAACATGCTGGGTGTATATGTAGGGATATAACATGCGGGTGTACAGGTAGGGGTATAGCATGCTGGGTCTCGAGGGAGGGATATTACATGCTGGGTGTATACTTAGGGATATAACATGCAGGTTGTACAGGTAGGGATATAACATGCTGTGTGTATAGATGGGAATATAACATGCTGGGTGTGTAGGTAGGGATATAACATGCTGGGTTTATAGGTAGGGATATAACATGCTGGGTGTACTGGCAGGGATAAAACATGCTAGGTGCATAGGTAGTGATACGATATGCTGGCTGTATAGGTAGGGATATAACTTGCTGTGTGTATAGGTAGGGATATAGCATGCTGGTTTACATGTAGGGATATAGCGTGTTGGGTGTACAGGTAAGGATATAACCCGCTGAGTGTACAGGTGGGGATATAACATGATGGGTCTCGAGGGAGAGATATAACATGCTGGCTGTATAGGTAGGGATATAACATGCGGGTGTACAGGTAGGGATATAACATGCTGGGTGTACAGGTAGTGATATAACATGCTGGCTGTATAGGTAGGGATATAACATGATGGCTGTATAGATAGGGATATAACATGCGGGTATACAGGTAGGGATATAACATGCTGGCTGTATAGGTAGGGATATAACATGATGGCTGTATAGATAGGGATATAACATGCGGGTGTACAGGTAGGGATATAACATACTGGCTGTATAGGTAGGGATATAACATGCGGGCTGTGCAGACAGGGATATAACATGCGGGTGTACAGGTAGGGATATAACATGCTGGCTGTACAGGTAGGGATATAACATGATGGCTGTATAGATAGGGATATAACATGCGGGTGTACATGTAGGGATATAACATGCTGGCTGTATAGGTAGGGATATAACATGCGGGCTGTATAGATAGGGATATAACATGCGGCTGCACAGGTAGGGATATAACATGATGGCTGTACAGGTAGGGATATAACATGATGGCTGTATAGATAGGGATATGACATGCGGGTGTACATGTAGTGATATAACATGCTGGCTGTATAGGTAGGGATATAACATGATGGCTGTATAGATAGGGATATAACATGCGGGTGTACAGGTAGTGATATAACATGCTGGCTGTATAGGTAGGGATACAACATGATGGCTGTATAGATAGGGATATAACATGCTGGGTATACAGGCAGGGATATAACATGCTGGGTGTATAGGTAGGGATAGAACATGTTGGGTGTACAGGTAGGGACATAACATGCTGAAAGAAGAGGTAGGGATATAACATGCTTGGTGTGCAGGTAGGGATATAGCATGCTGAGTCTAGAGGTAGGGGTATAACATGCTGGGTCTACATGTAGGGATACAAATGTTGGGTGTATAGGTAGGGATATAATATGATGGGTGTACAGATAGTGATATAACATGCTGGGTGTGCATGTAGGGATATAACATGCTGGGTGTACATATTGCGGTATAACATATTCCACTTCTGCAAAACTATGATATTTCGTGTCACAAGTAACAAAGTGTTTATTTGTATATGTGTACCTCGAACACGTGAAAGTGTGAACAGTTTACTTTTACTTTGTATTTCTACCTTACTGACCTAATGGTTTGATTTCTCTATTGAATCATCTCGTTTAGCATTATAGCATTGTCTATCCCGATACCCACTTACGTAAACAAAGTAAACTAATTATTCTTTGCAAATTGTTCTTTACATGGATTATAGTCTATGCTAAGTAAGCTATAACGATTTACTATTCACAGGGAGTCTGATTGCGATTGAGTCTGAGAGCGAGAAGATTCTATTCACCATGGACCGGGTAGTTATTGACGTTGTATCAATTCGGTGGTATGGTCTGATATCACAAGCGGGAGGAAGTGAGTACTGTTGTTTTACTCACATTCGCTTGGGTAGCATTGGGTGTCTTCGTCGATGTTGTTGTTGTTGAGATTATATAAAAACATTTTTTTCAAGAATATAATTATTTCCCACTTTTTTCATACACCACAATGACAGTGGATGTCATAAAAATGCTTTCTATACGACCTTCATAGATCAACATATCCCTCCTCTACAAGATCTCCATCTAAATGGATCCGAGGCCTTCCGTTACTCTCGAGTTAAAAATAAAACCTAAATGTAAAATAGTGATCTCCTTCGTGATTCTGACAGCATATTTTCGATTTATAAAAACTTCTGGACTTCTCTATTGACGAAAAAAGTTGTTAGATGCGGAATTCAATACTCGACTATATATATGTTTTGAACGGCATGAGCCTGCCTCGGTCAGGATTTTTTGTCTTCAAAATCTTGATGTAAAACGGTGGGTACAGGCTTCATTTTCTGTTTATTTGACATAGAGAGACGTCCCTTCTGGAATTTTCAGATGTAAATCGACGCGTTCTGGTGCATTCTGATAGTTTATCTCGATATTTAGTATCGAACTTTCTTTCACACTTATGTGTTAGATGTGAACATTTGCTCATGCTGATCTCCGTCGGTCCAGCTGGGGCTGATATCAGAAAATGATTTGATGATATCAGCAAATACTTTATATTTGATATCATTAAATATGGTGGAAGGTCAAAGTATGAATCATAACACGGGAGGCTCCCTGTTCAGAATGACAATAAACTTCGTCACAGCGCACGTTCCGTTTCACAGGCTCGCTTCACTATTTCTGCCCCCATCAGCGGCGGTTGACCTGTCGGTCCTGACCATTAACCACTGTGGTGGATCTACCTCGCACACGAGTTTCTGTGTACCCCCCCCGCAAGGTCAACATAGATATAACACAGAATTGAAAAGTGATCGGAATGTTCAACAAATAGCGCTCGAGATCATACTGAATTTACAGGGGACATGCTTAGATAAATAATGTCACACAACTGTTTCAATCTGTATCGGCTTTAGTACTATTTGATTACAGTACCCACATCATATAAAGATAAAAAGAAGCCATATGACTTCATTGAGGCTTGGTTAGTTCTGTCTTTATCGTAACAGCCTGGTCTCCTGTTACGGGTCAGTAAAAGGGTCATAGAGATTAATTCATTGTTGTATGTGCGGCTATGCCTTATCTCCTGCCCTAAAAGCTAACCAGTGAAGAAGCACGACAATCGGCTCTGCCTTAATATACCATGCTCCATGCTGACCGGCTTTCCCGAAATCATTATCCCCTTTCGCCTCACCCCAATTATACTAAAATGCCGATCTAAATGAATTTGTGTCTACAAGTCAATAACCTGCGATGGAAAAGTTTATCTTCCCTGCTGTATATTTGTTTGAATGCCCGTATATAAATGATTCTATTTGCCATTTATTAGTAAAGATTGGCGTAAGGTATATGCCAGAGGTTTGATAGGTCTTATTGTTATTGGCTGGTTTTTTAAGTACCGTAATATATATTGCAAGTGATTTGTCGGTAGATAGCTTTACCACAAGGTATAAATTATCAAACAACAGGATGAGAAGGGAGCATGCATTAACAGTTAGGCTTATTTTCACGTTCCGCCATATTTAATGATACCATCAAATGATTTGCTGATATCAGCAAATCACCCGATTTGATGACATCATCAACTGATTTGCTGATATCATCAAATGATTTGCTGATATCATCAAATGATTTGCTGATATCATCAAACCATTTGGTGATATCATCAAATCATTTGGTGGTATCAGCAAATCGACTGATTTGGTGATATCAGCAAATCATTTGATGATATCATCAAATCATTTGAAGATATCAGCAAATATTTAATGATATCAGCAAATGCCGAATAAAAAGTAAAACGGCTTGCCATACGGCCGCACTCGTAGTCTGTCAGATGACGTGACGAGAACAACCATGCACTGGTGCCCTCATCAAAACAATCCATTGTGTATCTGTTTATCCAAGGTCAGAGGTCAATGCCATTTCTTAAAATTTAAGATGAATGGATAATTGTCTCAAGCGTCGAGCCTGTATTGAATAGGAGTGGTTGCCAATAACAAAACTATGCCTATTAATTGATCTGATGTAAACCATATAGACTTATTTGTACGTGTCCATTTACGTATCGCTGGATATGTAGGCCCCTACTCGGACCTCTTTACTGCATATTACCAATACGAAGCTTTAGCCAATTAGATGGGAGCTCGCTGTCAGGAGCTCGCTAGACGAAATTGACACCTATACGGAAACTGTAAATTTGATCGGTGTTGAAGAAATGAAAAAAAAAAGTTTTGATCTCGGCCTTGACGATCTCAGCTGTCATAAAAATATTTTAAGCTATATAATACCACGGAACATTATATCTGAATTCAGCCCTATATAAATTCTATGCGAATTTGAAACTACATTTGTCAGCCAATCGGGTGGCTAGCTTGTTGAAATCACGCCCAAAGTAATTACACACGGTAGCACGTTGACTAATATATAAATATTATCGGGAAACACTACTCTAATAAGGCATCATTTCCAGATACTGCGCCTGGTAAACCGCGAAGATCAAAGAGTTTACTGCCACCGAAAAGTCTGGCTTTGTTAGGGGGCAGAAATATCAAGAGATCGTGCTACGCGGAGATGTTAATCTCCGTGAAGTAAACGTCAATCATTGTCAGAGAAAAAAGTCATAAATTGTCGTGATTGGCTTATTATGGGATCTCGCAGAATATCGGCGAACATTTTGCACGAAGTTTTCATGGCGTTACAGCTTCAGGAACGCGCGGTGTACGTCCACTGTATTTCGGTGCAACTATGCCGAGGCAAATCTTTGAAGAGATTTGTTTTGGATGATCTAACACACATGTACGGACTTCGAAAGTCTCAGCAGTCGTTTCCACTCAAATCTACAAAGAAGGACAAATATTGACATCATTATGTAACTTCCCAATCATGCGATCAACGGTCATATTCTGGTTTTGAGCTTCTTGGCTTCCATGACATGGTTCAAAATAATTCCAATCATCACTACACCATGATGTTACATGAGATTACTGTCAGTCCTCACTACAAAATGATGTTAGATTACTGCCAGTCATCACTACTCCATGATGTTGGATTACTGCCACCATGATGTTAGATTACTGCCAGTCATCACTACTCCATGATGTTGTATTGCTGCTGGTCATCATTACAAAATGATGTTGGATTACTGCCAGTCATCACTACTCCATGATGTTGGATTACTGCCACCATGATGTTAGATTACTGCCAGTCATCACTACTCCATGATGTTGGATTACTGCCGGTCATCACTACAAAATGATGTTGGATTACTGCCAGTCATCACTACTCAATGATGTTGGATTACTGCCGCCATGATGTTGGATTACCGCCAGTCATTTTTACTCCATGATATTGGATTACTGCAGGTCATCAATACACAATGATTTTGGATTACTACCAGTCATCAATACACCATGATGTTAAATTACTGCCAGTCATCAATACAAAATGATGTTAGATTACTGCCAGTCATCGCTACACCATGATGTTGGATTACTGCCAGTCATCACTAGACAATGCTTATGGATTACTTCAAGTCATCACTACAAAATGATGTTAGATTACTGCCACTCATCAATACAAAATGATGTTAGATTACTGTCATTCAGCACTACAAAATGATGTTAGATTACTGCCAGTCATCAATACAACATGATGTTAGATTACTGTCATTCAGCACTACAAAATAATGTTAGATTACTGCCAGTCATCCATACAAAAAGATTTTAGATTACTGCCAGTCATCAATACAAAATGATGTTAGATTACTTCCAGTCATCAATACAAAATGATGTTAGATTACTGTCAGTCAGCACTACAAAATGATGTTAGATTACTGCCAGTCATCAATACAAAATGATGTTAGATTACTGCCAGTCATCAATACAAAATGATGTTACATTACTGTCTGTCATCAATACAAAATGATGTTAGATTACTGTCAGTCATCAATACAAAACGATGATAGATTACTGCCAGTCAGCACTACAAAATGATGTTAGATTACTGCCAGTCATCAATACAAAATGATGTTAGATTACTGCCAGTCATCAATACAAAATGATGTTAGATTACTGCCAGTCATCAATACAAAATGATGTTAGATTACAGCCAGTCATCAATACAAAATGATGTTTGATTACAGTCATTCAGCACAACAAAATGATGTTAGATTACTGCCAGTCACCAGTACAAAACGATGTTAGATTACTGCCAGTCATCAATACAAAATGATGTAGATTACTGCCAGTCATCAGTAAAAAAGGATGTTAGATTACTGCCAGTCATCAATACAAAATGATGTTAGATTACTGTCATTCAGCACTACAAAATGATGTTAGATTACTGCCAGTCATCAATACAAAATGATGTTAGATTACTGCCAGTCATCAATACAAAATGATGTTAGATTACTGCCAGTCATCAATACAAAATGATGTTAGATTACAAAATGATGTTAGATTATTGCCAGTCATCAGTACAAAATGATTTTAGATTACTGCCAGTCATCACTAGACAATGCTTATGGATTACTTCAAGTCATCACTACAAAATGATGTTAGATTACTGTCATTCAGCACTACAAAATGATGTTAGATTACTGCCAGTCATCAATACAAAATGATGTTAGATTACTGTCAGTAATCAATACAAGATGATGTTATATTACTGCCAGTCATCAATACAAAATGATGTTAGATTACTGCCAGTCATCAATACAAAATGATGTTAGATCACTGCCAGTCATCAATACAAAATGATGTTAGATTACTGCCAGTCATCAATACAAAATGATGTTAGATTACTGTCATTCAGCACTACAAAATGATGTTAGATTACTGCCAGTCATCAATACAAAATGATGTTAGATTACTGCCCGTCATCACTAGACAATGCTTATGGATTACTTCAAGTCATCAATACACAATGATGTTAGATTACTGGCAGTCATCAATACAAAATGTTGTTAGATTACTGCCAGTCATCAGTACAAAATGATGTTAGATTACTGCCATTTATCAATACAAAATGATGTTAGATTACTGCCAGTCATCAATACAAAATGATGTTAGATTACTGCCAGTCATCACTACATAATGATGTTAGATTACTGTCATTCAGCACTACAAAATGATGTTAGATTACTGCCAGTCATCAATACAAAATGATGTTAGATTACTGTCAGTCATCAATACAAAATGATGTTAGATTACTGTCATTCAGCACTACAAAATGATGTTAGATTACTGCCAGTCATCAATACAAAATGATGTTAGATTACTGCCCGTCATCACTAGACAATGCTTATGGATTACTTCAAGTCATCAATACAAAATGATGTTAGATTACTGCCAGTCATCAATACAAAATGATGTTAGATTACTGCCAGTCATCAGTACAAAATGATGTTAGATTACTGCCAGTCATCAATACAAAATGATGTTAGATTACTGTCATTCAGCACTACAAAATGATGTTAGATTACTGCCAGTCATCAATACAAAATGATGTTAGATTACTGTCATTCAGCACTACAAAATGATGTTAGATTACTGCCAGTCATCAATACAAAATGATGTTAGATTACTGTCAGTCATCAATACAAGATGATGTTATATTACTGCCAGTCATCAATACAAAATGATGTTAGATTATTGCCAGTCATCAATACAAAATGATGTTAGATTACTGCCAGTCATCAATACAAAATGATGTTAGATTACTGCCAGTCATCAATACAAAATGATGTTAGATTACTGTCATTCAGCACTACAAAATGATGTTAGATTACTGCCAGTCATCAATACAAAATGATGTTAGATTACTGCCCGTCATCACTAGACAATGCTTATGGATTACTTCAAGTCATCAATACAAAATGATGTTAGATTACTGCCAGTCATCAATACAAAATGATGTTAGATTACTGCCAGTCATCACTACAAAATGATGTTAGATTACTGCCAGTCATCAATACAAAATGATGTTAGATTACTGTCATTCAGCACTACAAAATGATGTTAGATTACTGCCAGTCATCAATACAATGCATTACTTAGTCTTCAAAATGATGTTAGATTACTGCATTCAGTACAAAATGATGTTAGATTACTGTCAGTCACCAATACAAGATGATGTTATATTACTGCCGGTCATCAATACAAAATGATGTTAGATTACTGTCATTCAGCACTACAAAATGATGTTAGATTACTGCCAGTCATCAATGCAAAATGATGTTAGATTACTGTCATTCAGCACTACAAAATGTTAGATTACTGCCAGTCATCAATACAAAATGATGTTAGATTCATGCCAGTCATCAATGCAAAATGATGTTAGATTACTTCCAGTCATCAATACAAAATGATGTTAGATTACTGTCATTCAGCACTACAAAATGATGTTAGATTACTGCCAGTCATCAATACAAAATGATGTTAGATTACTGTCAGTCATCAATACAAAATGATGTTAGATTACTGCCAGTCATCAATACAAAATGATGTTAGATTACTGCCAGTCAAAACTAGACAATGCTTATGGATTACTTCAAGTCTTCACTACCTAATGATGTTAGATTACTGTCATTCAGCACTACAAAATGATGTTAGATTACTGTCAGTCACCAATACAAGATGATGTTATATTACTGCCAGTCATCAATACAAAATGATGTTAGATTACTGCCAGTCAGCACTACAAAATGATGTTAGATTACTGCCAGTCATCAATACAAAATGATGTTAGATTACTGCCAGTCATCAATACAAAATGATGTTAGATTACTGCCAGTCATCAGTACAAAATGATGTTAGATTACTGCCAGTCATCAGTACATAATGATGTTAGATTACTGCCAGTCATCAGTACAAAATGATGTTAGATTACTGCCAGTCATCAGTACAAAATGATGTTAGATTACTGCTAGTCATCAGTACAAAATGATGTTAGATTATTGCCAGTCATCAGTACACAGCGATGTTGGATTATGCACAGTCATCACTTCAGCATGAGGCTCCCTGGGATTGACCTGGGTGTCGCTGTGCACACCCCAGGTCGTGATAAGAGTAGGCGTCAGCCCCTCAGTGAGCTTATCGTAAGAAGCGACTAACTGGACACCCGTGTGGTTCCCGGGTGTGAACAAGAATAGGTCCCTACCCGTGTGGTTTCCGGGTGTGAAAATGAATAGGAACCAAACGTCGTAATATGACTGAAATATAGTGGAAAGCGACGTTAAATCAGTCACTCATTCACTCACTTACAGCATGATGTTGGATTAGTGATAGTTATCCCCAAACCATGATGTTAAATTGCTATTATAACATCACTCACTTTGTCTAACCTTATACACCTTTATCTTGCATCTCTCCAGAACAGGTAACAAAAGAAACAAACTCTTTGCTCTACAAGTTTTCATGGAAGAATGGCCCTGGCAGTTATTAAACAAAAGTATAAATCCCATGCAGTCGTTGAAGATATCGTGGATAAGACAGGCGCTTAATATTGAGAAACCACATAAATAGAAACAATTATTTAATGTGGACAGATAGGAAAAACTCTGCTGCAACATGAGAGCAGAATATATTAACGTTATTAAACAAAAATAAACAATCTCTTCTGGAAAGATGCATTGAAAGCGTGGAGTACTCTTCAGACAAAAACTAGAAGAAGACGGACTATTGCGTTCTTTAAAGAACCAATTTGGTATAATTCCAACTTTTTTACAGCCAAAATATTTTATTGGAAACTGGTATGATAGCAATATTTAAGCATATACTTCAGAGGTACTTTCCTCGTCCACAATAGACTTTTCAAGACTATACCAACAGGATGACTCAATTAAAAAAAAAAATAAAAAAAAATAAAAATAAAAAAACAAAAACAAAAACGAGTTCCCTACATTACAAAAGGAATCTCACGAATTCACTAATCTACCTTCAGACATAGGCAAGGCGAAAAAATATGTCGATGTTTCTATGCTACATGTATTATGAATTTCGAATTGTTGGGTCAATGGGTCGCCAGTAGTAGTAGGGAGAGGCTAAATCCGGTAACGTTTTCCAGGGAAATAACTCTGTTTTGTGGAGGGTACGTGGAGGAGAGGAGACAGGGGGCGCCACCATCTCAAGGTCACTTCCGGTCTGGGTGAATGGAGCGTGACCTCTGTATGACGTCACTTCCGGTTTGCTTGAAATATCGTCATTCTGCGCATGCGCGGTAGACCAAGGGTATGGAAATAGACGTTTTGGGGTCTAGGGGAGCCCCTAGTGGTCCGATGGAGTCGAGTGAAGGATCAATGTGAAGCCTATGTGAGGGGGCATCCCACTGGCTGGGTGTGGGGTTCGAATATGGTCATTCTGCGCATGCGCGGTAGACCAAGGGTATGAAAATAGACGTTTTGGGATCTAGGTGAGCCACTAGTGGGTCGATGGAGTCGTATGAGGTATCCATGTGAAGCATATGTGAGGGGGCATCCCACTGGGTGGATGTGGGGTCGGAATATCGTCATTCTGCGCATGCGCAATAGACAAAGGGTATGAAAATAGACGATTTGGGATCTAGGTGAGCCCCTAATGAGCCGATGGAGTTGAGTGAGGTATCCATGTGAATCCTATGTGAGGGGGCATCCGATTGGACTAGGGTCTCGGCCGTTGTCCACATTCTGCGCATGCGCAGACAGGGAATTCTGGGAAAAGGGTGTGGACATAGACGTGTTAGGGTTTAGGTGAGCCCCTAATGATCCTATGGTGTCGCATGAGGTCTTATTTTGAAGCTGTCATGAGGGAGCATCCGCCTGGGCTAGTGTGTCGTTCGTTGCCAATAGTCTGCGCATGCACAGTCTGGCCGTAGTATAGAAATAGACGTGTTGGGGTTTAGGGTTTAGTAGGGAGAGGCTAAATCCGGTAACGTTTGGATCTAACGTTTAGTAACTAGTGGGCCGATTGGATCGAGTGAGGTATCAATGTAAAGCAGTCGTGAGGGAGTCTCCAACGGGCTGGGTGTGACGTGAAACTGACGTCATTCTGCGCATGGGCAGTAGCGAAAGTGTATGAACAGACATTCTGGGGCCTAGGCGAGCTACTTTTGGGTCGATGGAGTCGAGTGCGGTATCCATGTGAAGTCTATGTGAGGGAGCAATCGCCTGGAGTAGTGTCTCGGCCGTTGTCCACATTCTGCGCATGCGCAGACAGGGAATTGTGGGAAAAGGGTGTGGAAATAGACGTGTTTGCGGCCTAGGTGGGCCACGAATGGTCCGATGGAGTCGAGTGAGGTATCAAAGTGAAGCATTAGTGAAGGGGCATCCAGTCATGGATGGGTGCATGTAAAATTAGGGGTATGACGTCTCTTCCGGTTTGGGTGAATGGGGCGTAACCTGGGAACATGATAGGACATGTACCGACCTGTCTGTGTGTTTTTTTCCCGCCAGAATTTCGTTGACGTCTGCGCCTGCATCCGGTTATGCATGAGGGTCTGTGTGAATGAGGTGTGACCAGGGAACATGATAGGAATGCATGTACTGACCTGTCTGGGGGGGGGGGTTTCCCGGCCCGGCACGCGCGCCCGGGGTTACTCCGGTCGCACACGCGCGCGCGCAGTACATTGAAAGAACTGAAGCCCAGAACAGGGGGCTTGTAAACTTAAGCCGAGAACAGGGGGCTTGAACATTGAAAGAACTTAAGCCCAGAACGGGGCTTGTACATTGAAATGATGGGCGGCCCAATATACCACAGGTTTCCTGTATTGTACCATATATATCCTGTATTATACATTATATATTCTGTATTATACAATCGGATAGCGGTTGTCGTGAATAACAAGTTCAGCAATGTTTATATAGTTTATTATCCCCAATGTTACATCATACCCAGGCTGGGGGAGCCGCCCTGGGTATGTTTAGTATGTTAACAGCAAAACAAATTGAAATATCAAACACCATGTTTTATTATTTAACGCACCGTCACATTAGGTACAAGTGTTTACTGAGCTCAAGTCAACGAGCATGTAGACATAGAAGTATGTGCGGCATGTTATGGTATTCGTCAGTGCATGGGTGACGCATTCAACCGATGGCGGTGGTCGGTCAGCTTGGTAAGGAAAAACGTGACATTGGTTACCCTCTCTACCACCCATTGTATGTTGGGGCGTTGACGATGTGCCCATCTCAAGGCATCCACGGTGTCCAGTATCTCCAGCATCGTCTCTAGTGCCCTCCGGTTAATCATGGTGAACGGCTGGTCAGACACATAGATATTATTGCCGGGATAATAATACTGTAACTGGTCCGTCTTTTTGTGACGTAAGATGTACCCGAAAGCGACATTCAATTTGAAGGCCGTAGTTTGATCTTTAAAGATGGCTTCCACGTAGCTGCGGAGACGGATGCGGTTGGTCAGTGGGAAATTGTAAATATCTTGAATAGGGCCATGAGGGTGGAAACAGTGCCGTGTCATGGACCAATGCCGCCGATCGATGTCACTCACTGGATGGTTGTCCTGTAAGAGATCGCCCAGAAAATGTTCGATGTTGTCAGGCGTATGACTCGAAACCGTAACGCTGGGGTCCGCCTGGATATCCAGGCTCTTCTGAACTGTGGGTATAGACGGGCTCTCCTTCATCGCATCACCAGTGGCGTTCGTCTCCCCGGGCTTATCTTCACTGGGTCTGACCTTCCGCGGCTCCTCTTCAGTAGGAAGTTGTCGCTCATGCCATGGTACCGGGGCATGAATCAAACGTTGGTGTCGCAGCAACTGATTGCGTCGTTTGAAGAGTTGACCACAATCCTCGCATGGACGCTTGGGTGGCCCATGAATTGAACGTTCGTGGCGCAGTAAAGCATCTTCCCGATTAAATGACCGTGCGCAGGCTATACAAGTATACAGTCCATCGTTGTGGGTGGAGGCCTTCGTGGCGTCGTAAATTATCTAGACGAGTAAACTGCTTCTGGCAAGTTGTGCAAGTGAACATCTTGGTGTTTGACAGAGTGTCTGATGAAACGGACAGGCTGCTTCCCTTTTATAGCACGCTAGCTGGTGATTATTTTTAGCACACTCAGTTCAACTATCCCCAAGTCGAGGGCCGAGCCGTGACATCTTCGGTAACCTCCGTGTCTCTTCTGGCACCTCCGTGTCTCTTCGGTCACCCCCGTGTCTTTTCGGTGACGTCCGTGACTCTTCGAGCACCTCCGTGTCTCTCCGGTAACCTCCGTAACATCTTCGGTCATCTCCGTGTCTCTTCGGTCACCTCCGTACCGTCAACGATCAGCATGTAGACATATAGAGTATGTACGGCATGTTATGGTATTCATCAGTGCATGAGTGACGCATTCAGCCAATGCGGGTGGTCGGTCAGCTTGGTAACGAAAAACGTAACATTGGTCACCCTCTCTACGACCCATTGTGTGTTGGGGTGTTGTGTTTTACACTGGACCCCGATCTATGGACGGCTTTGGAACAAGTAGTCCCCATTGTCGATAAGGTACTATCTCTATAGGAGCCACATAATCAATCAGAATAGTACGTATCTGGATCCCACACCTTCATTTCTACGGTTGCAGAGCCATGACGGAGATCCAACCCTATGCGACTCGCATTTTACAGCATGCCACCGTGGTTAATTCACTCACGGGTTACCGAGCAGTGGTCCGGTCCATGGCTGCAGATGGCGACGACAACGAGGGGCGACGCCAGATCCTGAACGAGTTCACAGAAGTGGTCCTCGACAGAGTGCACTCGATGGAGAGGTGTGCCATCACTCACCACTACTGGACTATGACAGCCATCCTTGATGCTCGGGCTATGGACCACGAGCGCTCACGCCGGAACCAGCGACGGCTGGTTGGCCTCACAATAGTCTGTGCCCTATTGACCCTGGTGCTGTGGCATTGACAGTGGGACCTCATCATAAATACGAGGGTCAGACAGTGTGTGTGTCATTCACCGTTCGTCATTGGGTCAAGCATGTCACCTGTTCTACGAGCCATCCTTCCCCTTACACCCCGGGTGGGGTTATACGTCTATGAAGATAAAGTCACCCTCGTTGAAGACCGTGGAGATGTTTGCTGGTCGCCCGCTGAGACCGTATCGAATACGGTTACGCTACACCGTGACTGCTGGTCCAAATTTAAACGGGTGTTGAGCAGCGAGCTCGACGGACACCTCATCCACATAGACAATGCCATCTACTTACACCGTGGACCCTTCTTGCCACGCCTTGGGCCGCTACCAAGACCCTACGCGGGGCTTCACTCTAAACCCCGATCTGTGGACAGCCTTCGAGAAAGTGGTGCCTATCGTGGACCAGCTGTTTACACCGGACGAGCGGTCATCAGACGAGTTGGAGTGGGCTCGTGTCCTGAGAGAAGCAGCGGCAGAACCCAATGAACAAATGTCTAGCCATGAACCAGACGACGATGCCATTGATTACCCGGCTAGACTCAGTCAGCCCAGTGACATGACCACCCGATCCTTTGATCTCATGGGGTTCTCCCTATAAATACGAGAGACAGTCAAATCTGGTACCATTCACGTACTGACCATGACGGAGCATATAATACGGGCGTATCTCAGCTTGTCCCCCGAGGTTTTCCTTCACGTGTATGCGGATAAGGTCGATGCGGTCATCAGACGAGTTGGACTGGTCATTTACCAAGAACACTGTGGAAGCCAACGAAGAAAATCAGAAACTCCGGCCCAAGATATACCCGTTATAAATAAACGATAGAGCCAGGATCCATCATCATTTGTCACCATGAAGCGCTGGGAGAAGGTGTTGGATAACTTACACTACAGTCCCGACAGTCCGGCGGCCTATAGTGCATTGTCGGCTCTCTATCGAGCGGCCAAACCCCAGGGGGTACAACGTGCCCAAGTTCGAGATTGGTTAAGAAGACAAGCCACCTATACCTTACATCGATCTGTCCGTCGCCATTTTCTACGGAACCGGGTCATCGTGGGAGGAATAGATGCCCAGTGGCAAGCGGATTTGGTCGATATGAGCGCCTTTGCCAAACACAACGATGGGAATCGGTATATCTTGACGTGCATCGATATCCTATCCGTGGGTGGTACCCATCCGGACGAAAACGGGGGCGAATCTCATAGCGGCGTTCAAAGACATCTTCAAGACCGGGCGCAAACCTTTGTATTTGCAAACCGACGAAGGCACGGAATTCCTCAACAGATCGTTCCAACAGTTTCTGAAAGCCCAGAAGGTGTTTTTCTTCCATACGTACAACGAGACCAAGGCTTCCGTGGTGGAAAGGTTCAACAGGACATTCAAAGGCCGCATGTATAAATATTTCACCTATAAGAATACAAGGCGGTACATCGATGTTCTCCCGATACTTGTGAGTGGTTACAATCGAGCCTATCACCGGAGTATAGAGAGAGCCCCCATTACCGTGACCCAACGTAATGAAGCCCAAGTCCGGCGTGTCTTGTACCCCAGGCCATCGCAGCGAACGCCGAAGGCGGTGTACAAGGTCGGGGACCCTGTACGGATCAGTAAAGTCAAAGGTCAATTTGAGAAAAGTTACTTGCCCAACTGGAGCGATGAGCACTTCCTGATTAAACGGCGCCTACCCCAACAGCAGCGAGTCTATGAACTGGAAGATCTTCAAGGGAACCGTTGCTAGGGACGTTTTACGAGATGGAATTACAGCCTGTCGTAAAAACACAGCAAGACTACTACACGGTGGAGCAGATTTTGAAAACGGAACGTCGACGTGGCAAACTGTTTCATTTCGTCAAATGGCAAGGCTGGCCCAGTTCCTTCAATTCCTGGGTCGCTGCCAACCAGGTGAAACGACTATAAAGCCAGACACCACTGCCGTCATCCTTCATTCATATGGACAAACAGCAGCTGCCTCTGAACACAGCGTCTCCCAAAACGCGCAAAGCGCAAGTGGGCTTTGTGGTGATACTGCTAACCCTGCTGAGTGTGTTGTACGGAGGTGTGTTTTACGACGTAGCCTATGTCAGCACGTTACTTAACCAACTGAGAACACCAGCCACCAGTGAAATCGGTCTACAGATAGCATCAGTCAACCCCGTATCGAGCCCAGTCACCACCACACCCCGTGTACAAGCCACATCGAGCTCCACACCAAGCTCCACACCTACACCAAGTACACCCACTACGTCTGAAAACCCACCGGATTTCATCCCTCACAGTGAACAGACAACGACGACCGACGTTGTACCCACCACCACCACTCCAGTTCACTCGTACGAAATTTACAAGAGCGGGTTACCACGACAACGGATACACCTCGAACCATGGACCCTCGGTGGCAGCATCTCTTCACTTGCGTCATCGCAGGACCGACGGGTTCCGGCAAAACGCACTTCGTTCGGAAGCTCCTTCAACACGCCGACAACATGATCACCCCACCCATTGCCCGAGTCGTGTGATGTTACGGAGAATGGCAGGCAGCGTATGTAGCAATGCCCCACATCACGTTCGTGGAAGGCCTACCCAACCTGGCCGATTTGGAACCCGACACCTTGGTGCTTCTGGATGATCTCATGGCGGAGACGGATGCGCGGGTCACCCAACTCTTTACCAAAGGCAGCCACCATCGACGGCTCAGCATCATCTACATTGTGCAGAATCTGTTAAGTAAAAACAAAGAACATCGGAACATCAGCTTAAATGCCCACTACCTGGTGGTCTTCAAAACCCCGAGAGATACCACTCAACTGCTGCACCTGGCGAGACAGATGTATCCCGGCCGCACACCGTTTGCGTTGGAAGCCTTTAAAGATGCCACAACCCCTCAGCACGGGTATATGCTCTTCGACCTCAAGCAAGCCACCCCCGACCATCTTCGACTACGGACCGGCATCTTTCCCGGAGAGGCCCACCACGTGTACATGCAAAAATAATGTAAACACACCCGCAATGGCGCCCCCAGCTGGGGTGTGTGTGTTTGATGATGGGGATAATAAAAAGAATGAATATACCTTGTACGCTGTCTGTGCGAGATCGGGTACAACCTGTTAAAAGGCAACGTACCACTGACTCTGGCTCAGAAGACTAAGTTGACCAAGCATAAGTCAGGTCTCCGAACCTTAGTCCAGAAGCGAATCTCTCAAACACAAAAGAAAAAGGTGTTACAGAAAGGCGGCTTTCTCGGGGCCATCTTAGCACCGCTGGCCGCTTCCGTGTTGGGCCCAGTATTGGGTGGACTCTTCCGTCAACAATGAACCACACGAAAAAAATGGTCCTCGTCGAACCACGGTTCCTTCTAAACCTCCAATCGCCCTACCCTGTCCCACCTACGGTGAAAACCATAAACACCTTCGATGGAGAGATGCAACAGATCTTACAGAGACCGGGGTTAAGCGACAGTGAGAAAGTACAACGGTACAATGAGACGCTTCAACGGTACATGACGTTCATGGACCAATACAAAACCCTCTCTACCCCATCACCACCACCACCACCACCACCACCACCACCACGTGACACACCGCCGACCTCAGCACCGCTCCAACATCCGCCATTACCAGGGGTACCACCCACAGCCCCACAGTGGGTGGAAGACGAAGTGCTGAAGAGTGTACCTGCATCGTTCAAGGAACAAGCTGGCCTGGTATTACAACGGATGAAACAGAATCCTAACATGACTTGGAATGATAAAGGCGAACTGCTGGTACAGAATCAGGTGGTCCCGGGACCCACATGACGGATTTAGTGAATGACCTGATGCGTCAACGCAGGTCGCACACGGATCCTAGAGGATGGGAGGTCTTCGCTCAAGGCTTGAAAGACATGCATGTACCACAGGAATTGGTGGGGAACCCACACCGCTGGGCCTTTATGCAGCATGACTCACTGAGTCGTGCACCACGACAGACTCCACAATCTTGGGAAGCCGAGTGGGAACCTGAGTCACCCCCCAAAACACCACCACCACAACGGGCACCTTCTTTTCAGGCCTTTAAAAAACCACCCTCGATCAGGACACCCCACATCTCCAGAGCCGTGACACGTAGCAAGTCAACGCGACGAACACGACGCCGGACACAACCGCCCAAGGCCTGGAACACCTAGTAAAACCAACAGCAGCAGCAGGACAGCTCAGTCGCCATGTTTTACCTCACCCTACCCAGTAACAGTTCGCTGGATGTGTTTCCTGACAACACCGTGGCCAAGTACGTGACCCAGTTACCGCAACCGTTGCATTTACCTGGGCGCTGGGAATGTGGCCTCGTGGATATCCAATACCCTTACTCGTGGTACAACGTGCGAGCCAATGAAGTGTGGTACGAGGTGACCTACGAAGGAAAAAACACCCGACTCACCCTCCCCGAAGGCCAATACGATACCCCCAAGGAGTTCATGGGTGGGCTGTCAAGACTGCTGCATTATAAGGCTCTACGCGAGGTCACGAATACTTCAAAACCCATCAAATCTATTCCCTTCAAGAATCACGTGGACTTCGATTACAACGCACACAACGACAAGGCACAGCTTATCGTCACCGCCAACGCGAGTGTCGTACTGAGTCCTATCCTACAGCAAATGCTGGGTTTCGATCTACAGACGTTCGCTGGTTCCACCGCCCACCAAGGCGAGATCCCGATGGATATGAAGTCGGGTATGTACGGACTCTACGTCTACTCGGACGTGGTGGACAACCACATCGTGGGCGATATCAACACACCTCTGTTACGGGTGGTCCCCATTAAAAAGACGTATGAAGACCAAGTCACCCACAGTTTCACCCACATGCTCTACCTGCCCGTACGACAAACCAACATCAACACTATCACGGTGGATATAAGAGATGACACGGGACGACCGGTGGCATTCGAACGAGGAAAAGTGGTGCTGACACTTCATTTTCGACAAGCACGTGCTCGCCACTTTGCATAATGAATGTATCTTACGAGTGCGATGCACGCAGCTATATGGACTATTATGCCCAACAGGCCGGGGGTGGCTTTCCGGTCTTTAGCGGTGCACGCATGCAACGAGGACATGGGCTGGGGAACATACTCGGCAGCATCGTCAAAACGTTCCTGCCCTTGGTGACGCGTGGGGTGAAAGCAATCGGCAAACAAGCGGTACGCAGTGGACTGCAAGTGGCCGGTGATGTCTTGGGGGTACGGCACCCAAAGAAGCCTTGAAACGGCGGGCCAAAGAAGCGGGAGGCGTCTTGGTGGCCAAAGCACAACGCACCGTAGGGAATAAAAGAGTTGCCCCACCGAGACCACGCACCAGTCGACGACCGACCCAGCGACGACGCACATCGAAGACCCAGGATATCTTTTCTTAAAACATGTCCTTGATCCACGCCGAGTCCTGCCCCTCCACCAACAGTGAATTTGATTTGTGGACAGTGCCGCCCACACAGACCAGTGCCGAACAAGGATTATGGGTGGAGCATCTCCCGCTCTCCAGCATCAACGAAACAGGGCCCATCGAGTTCACCATCAGTAATGCGGATACGGCCTATGTGGATTTAGCCCATACATACTTGTATGTGAAAGCCAAGGTGGTCAATGGGGATGGCTCCAGAATCATCCAAGCTGCAACGGTGGGCCCAACGAATCTCTGGCTGCACTCGATGTTTCAAAAGGTGGATATATTTCTCAGCGACAAACTCATCAGTGACTCGACCAACACGCACCCGTATCGAGCCTACATCGAGACACTGTTGTCGTATGGCCGAGAGGCTAAAAAATCTCAGCTGACAGCCGCTTTATTCTGCCAGGACACACCCGAGCACATGGACACGGTGGACAATGTGGGATATAACAAACGGAAGGCTTTCACTGCGAACGGTGCTTCGGTGGATCTCATGGGTCGACTACGTGCAGACATGTTCATGCAAGACCGGTACCTCTTGAACAAGATCCCCATCAAAATCCGACTGATACGGGCGCCTCCGACCTTCGCCTTGATGGCCACTAACGTAGACGGGCATGCAGCTGACTATAATATTGTCATCCAAGACGCAGTCCTGTATGTCCGAAAAGTGAAACCGAATCCAGCCGTTCAATTGGGACACATGAAAGCCTTGGAAACAAAACCAGCCCAGTACCCTATCCGACGTGTACAAACCAAAGTGTTCTCTGTGCCTGCTGGAAATATGAGCGCCAACAAAGAAAACCTGTTCCTGGGGGAACTACCCAAGCGATTGATCCTGGCCTGTGTGGAAAATACCAGTTTCAACGGAGCCTACCCAGAGAATCCGTTTGACTTTCAACATTTCGGCATCAATTTTGTGGCGCTGCATGTGGATGGACAACAGGTCCCAGCCACGGCCTTAACACCGAACTTTGGGCGCCGGAATTTCATTCGAGCCTATCAGAGCCTGTTTACAGCCACCGGTCAAATCAACCAGGACGAAGGGAATTTGATCAGTCGGGAGGACTACGGGAACGGATACACGTTGTTCTGTTTCGATCTGACCCCCACCTTAGAGAACGACCATCAGCTGGCCCTAGCCAAGCAAGGCAATTTACGGTTGGAAATCCACTTTGCACGAGCCCTGGGGACCACCGTCAATGTGATCTGCTACGCCGAGTTTGAAAACATCATTCACGTGGACAAAGCGCGCAACGTCCTGTGTGACTTCTCCACCTAACATGAATACAGACCAGATAACCACCGTGCTGGAGAATGGCCCAGAGACACGTATGGTCTTTCAAGGGGTGTTCGCCCGAGATGTGTTCCCATTAGACCGTGTGTATCCTGCTGCTTACGTTCTCAACACGGACCCGATGGATCGGCCCGGTGAACATTGGGTGGCCGTGTACTTGACAGAACAGCAGGGCGAATACTTTGACCCGTACGGCCTGCCACCCCTCCATCCCGATTTAACAGACTTCATGGATCAAGGCACAGAGACGTGGTGTTGGAACAGTCAAACGTTGCAAAGCCTGACCAGTAGCGTGTGCGGACAATATTGCTTGTTTTACCTGTACCATCGATGCCGGGGAAGACCCTTATCTACCATCGTACAGATGTTTGACGAGTACCCCAAGGCCGAGGACTGCGATGTACTCGTATATGACTGGGCCGCCCATCATTTCAATGTACAAGCCCCGTTCTGGGCTTAAGTTCTTTCAATGTACACAAGCCCGCTGTTCTGGGCTTAAGTTTACAAGCCCCCCTGTTCTGGGCTTCAGTTCTTTCAATGTACAAGCCCCCTGTTCTGGGCCTCAGTTCTTTCAATGTACAAGTCCCCTGTTCTGGGCTTCAGTTTTCACGTGGTTGTTTTCACGTTGTTGTTGTTCGCTGAATAAAAACACCAAAAAACCCTGTCTTGTGTGTTTTCTATATGAGCATAATGCATGAAACTGGCTTTGAACACCGTATTAGCCAATCAGTGGACTAGAATGGAGCCAAAGCTAACCCATCCATGTCCAGAAAACATTACCCGGGTGTACAAGAACACGGATGTAGGCGCGGACGTAGGCGAAAGCATCCCAGTACCCGGATGTAGGCGCAGACGTGAGCAAAATTCTAGTACCCGTCCATTGGTTCTTTTATCGATCGCTCATTGGCTATTTTTCTCGACCGCTGATTGGTCCAAATGGAACTGCCCATCCTTCCCAGGTTAATTTACAATCCCCTTTTGGGGTTCAAGCTCTGTATATCGATGCCGCAACATTGTCGCCGAATCTTGCCGAAAGGGAGACCTTTTGACCTGGATGTGACCTTTGACCTTTTGACCCGACATTCATCCGCGCACTGCCGGTGATGACGCGCGCGTCGCGCTGCGGCATCAGATCACCCCCGCGCGCGCGCGCTGCGGCCGGGGCGGGCCGGACCGGGCCGGGAAAAAACCCCCAGACAGGTCAGTACATGCATTCCTATCATGTTCCCTGGTCACACCTCGTTCACACAGTCGCAGACGTCAGCGAAATTCTGGTGGGAAAAAAACCCACAGACAGGTCGGTACATGTCCTATCGTGTTCCCAGGTTACGCCCCATTCACCCAAACCGGAAGTGACGTCATACCCCTAACTTTACATGCACCCATCCATGACTGGATGCTCCTTCACGAATGCTTCACTTTGATACCTCACTCGACTCCATCGGACCATTCGTGGCTCACCTAGACCGCAAAAACGTCTATTTCCACACCCTTTTCCCACAATTCCCTGTCTGCGCATGCGCAGAATGTGGACAACGGCCGAGACACAACTCCAGGCGATTGCTCCCTCACATAGGCTTCACATGGATACCGCACTCGACTCCATCGACCCAAAAGTAGCTCGCCTAGGCCCCAACACGTCTATTTCCATACACTTTCTCTACTGCCCATGCGCAGAATGACGTCCGTTCCACGTCACACCCAGCCCGCTGGAGACTCCCTCACGACTGCTTTACATTGATACCTCACTCGATCCCATCGGCCCACTAGTGGCCCACCTAAACCCCAACACGTCTATTTCTATACTACGGCCAGACTGCGCATGCGCAGACTATTGACAACGAACGACACACTAGCCCAGGCGGATGCTCCCTCATGACAGCTTCAAAATAAGACCTCATACGACACCATAGGATCATTAGGGGCTCACCTAAACCCTAACACGTCTATGTCCACACCCTTTTCCCAGAATTCCCTGTCTGCGCATGCGCAGACTGTGGACAACGGCCGAGACCCTAGTCCAATCGGATGCCCCCTCACATAGGCTTCACATGGATACCTCACTCAATCCAATCGGCCCATTCGTGGCTCACCTAAATCCCAAAACGTCTATTTTCATACCCTTTGTCTATTGCGCATGCGCAGAATGACGATATTCCTACCCCACATCCAACCAGTTGGATGCCCCCTCACATAGGCTTCACATGGATACCTCATACGACTCCATCGACCCACTAGTGGCTCACCTAGATCCCAAAACGTCTATTTTCATACCCTTGGTCTACCCCGCATGCGCAGAATGACCATATTCCAACCCCACACCCACCCAGTGGGATGCCCCCTCACATAGGCTTCACATTGATACTTCACTCGACTCCATCGGACCACTAGGGGCTCCCCTAGACCCCAAAACGTCTATTTCCATACCCTTGGTCTACCGCTACCGCACAGAATGATGATATTTCAAACAAACCGGAAGTGACGTCATACAGAGGTCACGCTCCATTCACCCAGACCGGAAGTGACGTCATACGGGACAGCGCCTCCTGTCTCCTCTCCTCCACGTACCCTCCACACAACAGAGTTATTTCCCTGGAAAACGTTACCGGATTTAGCCTCTCCCTACTACTGTCGCCTGTCAATGGGAATGACCTCCCTTTGACCAACGACCCGATAGCTGATCAAACAGAACAAAATGCCATTTTTGATGAACTACGATCCATTAGATCCAGGTGTAGGAATAATGTCATAATTAGCTATTTGAATATCAACAGTGTACGGCATAAATTCCAAGAGCTTGCAAATGTACTATATGATAATCTGACTGATATTCTCTTTGTGGCTGAATCAAAGCTGGATGCTTCCTTCAACCAACGTCTCTTTGATGTACCTGGATATAAACCCTGAATCAAAGCTGGATGATTCTTTCAGCCAACGTCTCTTTGATGTACCTGGATATAAACCCATTCGTTCTGACAGAACAACTCATGGCGGTGGAATTCTGGCCTATGTAAAATCTGATCTACCAGCTAGTAGAAGGCCAGAATTCGAACTCGAAATAATTGAATCTGTGTTCATTGAAATACATGTAAACAACAGGAAGTGGGCTATCCTTGGAGCCTACTGCCCTCCCTCTACAGCGGACAGTATTTTTACGGAAGAAACTGTTAAATGTCTTGACAAGATCACAGTTCACTATGACAATATGATATTATGTGGTGACTTGAATTATGATTTATTACATGAATCCAGAGGAACTGTGTTAAAAGATGTGTGTGACTTGTTTGACCTTACAAACTTGATAACTTCTGTGACCTGTTTCATGAAAGACTGTATACCCTCACTTCTTGATGTTGTTCTGACTAACAGATCAACTCTTTGTTTTAATACTATAAATTACAATTGTGGTCTGAGTGACTGGCACAACATGGTCTGCACTGTCATTAAAGGTCATGTCTCGGTCATTAAGAAACAGAGAGTCGAAGTTTCGAAGTTTTAAAAAAATTTATGAATCAACATTTGGTAAGGACGTTGAAAACATTCCCTTTCACTCTGCATATGTATTTGATGATATGGATGATATCTACTGAGCACACGAGATGATGCTCAGTGCTGTCATCCATCAACATGCACCTGTTAAAACTAAAATACCCAAACCTCACAAGCCCCCTTTTTTCAACGCCAAACTACGGAAGGCTGTTTACAGCAAACGCATGCTATTTGATAAGTACAAAAACGAAAGATCATCCGGAAATTGGAAGGCGTACAGGAGGCAGCGCAATTTAGTTACTAAGATAAAAAAGAACCCGTTAGATTATACTTTTTTGAGCGATGTCATGGGGGCCCTAAATCTAAAGATTTCTGGCCTACAATCAATACCATTTTTATCCATGAAAGGTGCTCAGAATGACTCCACCATTATTCTTTCGGAAAACGAAAAAATTGTTTCTGACCAAAAACAAGTCTGTGGAAATTCTTAACGAACATTTTGTTAATGCTGCCAAGGATATTGGGAATAAAAATTCACCTAATGACTATGCCACTCATCCCAGTATCCTCTTGGACAAAACCAATAAAGGGTGTTGGGGGACATATTGTGTTGGTCTAAATTCAACACCGTGTATTGGTGTTGAGCTTAACTCCATTGTTTGGTGTTCACCATTTTCCTGGCTGTGTGAATATTTTGAATAATGTACATTTCCACTTAGAATTGTGTAATACGGGTAAAAGGAAAACTTTCGATGTTTCGGTAATAGATACTGTAGATAGCATATCCCATGAAAATCGATTTAAAGCAACAACACAACACTTGGATTTTGAGCTGAAATTTCCTTCCTCCAGAAAGTTTTTATGAACTGAAAATACAAGGTATGGGCCCTATTATCACAATTTATGAAGATACTTGGTTTTTCCGTTCATCAGCAACATGCCCCTTAAATCTATATAAACGTACAGGAACTCAGTCGGACCCTCCGCAGCTCATTGAAACCCACACAAAGACGGTAGGACACCAATACGCAGCGCCTGAATCAAGAAACACGAGGCTCTTTGACCAGTCTGATTAAAACTCAGACTTATAAGCGCTTCTCTACCTGGGACAGTCTGTATCTTAAATCTGTCGCGCATGTCAAACTGGCGACCAATCACAGTCCAACTTCAACGGGCGAATATATGCCTATCCGATTATTTCTGTAGTGGACCAGGCACAGAAAAATCCAACCCATGGTCAGGCGTCTGACGAAGTTCCTGCTCGCCACGAGCAATCACCGAAGATTATTATTTGCTCGGATAGGCACCTATTCGCCCGTTGAAGTTGGACTGTGATTGGTCGCCAGTCTGACATGCGCGACAGATTTAAGATACAGACTGTCCCAGATCTTAGTTAGCGACATGTCCGATAGAGGAGCGGTTAATAAGTCTGAGTTTTAATCAGATTGCTCTCTGACATTTTCTAACCACCAAGCATGAACAATATATTCGGTAGAGACTTTCCTTGGGCAAGGGGAAGGTCAGCCTGAGGTAGCCCTCCTGATTGTAAATTTTGTTTGAGGGCATGATGCTGGTAAACTGGCCTGCTTCTCGCTCTTTCTAAGTCCTGTCATTATTTTTTTTTCCCCCGCCAGATCCCGGGTTGGGGAATATATAATGGTTGTCTGCCCGCGCGTTTGTGTGAGTGGATGTGTGTTTTTGTTGGAGGTTCGCATTCGGCAGGGAAGTGGGATGGGGGACAAAAAATAGATACTATAGCCGACTGACCAGCCAACGCATTTTACTCGAGTTTTAGCTGAGTTAAAAAAAAACAGATTCGGGTTTTCTCTCTCAGATATAGAGTTTCTGAACTCTATTTTCCCCCTCGATGGCTCCTTCATCGAACAGAAAATGTTGGTACGTTGAAATAGAAGTACAAATCGGTCACTGGAGTGCAGGCAAAAGTTTTAATTGAGAAAGTGTAGACTGAGAATTGGTCGCCCGAAGATGGCGCTCCTTACAGTATGGCTTCTGTCCGAACATGTGGTCAGAAATATCAATACTCGTGGTTGATGAAGCAAAAGCGGTTCTATATGTGTATTTGTATCTGAAAGTGTGAGAAAACTACACATATAAGAACTCCATGTTGGAAATACAACACAGAAAGTTAGAAGTCCGTCCCTCTCACATTCGCACATTCATATTCGTTAGAATATTTGTTGAGTTTTTCACAAAATTCAAGAATGCGTCCGAACCACGTGACGTAGAAACTTAATTTTTGAGTTTCCCTGGCTGTCATGTTACATAGCATATCTGGTATGAGTGGCTTGTATTCTGGTATTTGGGAAACAAAAACAATGTGTGTGTATCTGTGCTCTTGAATTGGTGAGCAATGCTTTGTGTGTGGCGGGGGGGGAGCAGATAACGGGATGAATCAACATTATATATAAGTCGTGTGAAACAACCATGATATATAGTCGCAAGCCGATTCCCTCACATATTCTTGTGCGCAATTTTAGACGACGGAGTCTTTGTCTTAAATTAGAGAAATTAGTCTTCGCTGTACAGATCCATTCGTATTTAGCCTCAGAACAGTACGCATAAACCGCGAAAGCAAACTCGTTTTAGACAATTTTATCATCGACAAAAATAGCTATAGTCTTACGTGCATCGTCAGAACCATTTGCGTACACTTCGCCATCCATAAGATGGCTTGCGAATCGTGAGTCTCCATTATTGCGGAGCGATATCCGGTATATTACAGGATTCTGTTCGGCCTTCATCCGGCAGAGAACAGACTCGAGAAATCTGATAAATTACAGGTTTTCAAACCACTTGGGAAACAGATATAGGCTAGGCTTACAAAATATATAGGTATAAATAACTTTCGTATCACCCAAGAGATGTGGTAGATCTGTAATTTTCAACAAGTAGGGCATCACATGATTCGAAAATGGCGAGTAACGTTGGGGTTACGTCGGTAGACTTGGCTGACGAAGTCACGTGGTATTGATTTCT
This sequence comes from Hanleya hanleyi, assembly GCA_036873755.1. Taxonomy (NCBI): domain Eukaryota; kingdom Metazoa; phylum Mollusca; class Polyplacophora; order Lepidopleurida; family Hanleyidae; genus Hanleya; species Hanleya hanleyi. The sequence continues at coordinate 43,515 of JAVTVY010026866.1, read as the reverse complement.
GAAAATTCCCTCTCGCACTTGCCGAAAGTAGGCTGTAAATGGATACACACGATCCCAGGGTCAGTCTTACCGCGTATAGATGACCGAGATGGTTACAGGTTGCGTCAGAACAACAGGCGCGCGCGTACTTTCGTCAGAACAACACGGTTATTCCCCTTGTTTCTTTTCAAATATCAGTGTCATCCAGCTTCTGTCAACGCCATATTATTTTAATGTAACAGTCTTCTCCTAACATATCGGCAATATATGCTATTTGATCTCTGTGCTAGCTATACCGATTATATATAAATGCTCTATCAAAATATTAAATTTGAACGGTGTATTTCTGTGTTTATGTGTGCCTTTATGAATTGTGTATAGCGAGGATATTTATATGAAAACACACCTTCTTATTGGAAACCCACCTCCAACCGGTGACGTACCCGGTTTGACAAAGACTGGAAATCTGTTTCGCTGAACGGGTGTGTTAGAAAATAAAAACGGGTGTTTGCCGGAATGTTTTCATGTGTTCCCACTCGTAGAGTGGAATACTGGTTTGGTTATTTCAAGTGCTGTACAAATTTAAACTGGTATGAACGTGTCATTGAAATCCTGAGACTGCTCAGAACACAAATCAGTAAGATGTTCCTACGAAGTCGGCTACCGTCTGCAAATTGTCCGGTAGTCAGTGAGTCCATCCGAATCCTTTCGTGGACAAAATAAGGAGAACCATTGACATTAGAACCTTTATTTTTTGCAAAAAGGGCCATTAGGGGACTGTTACCAACAAGTTCTGAGCTGACCTGCTTTTGATGAAAATTTCTGGTGGTTTTTGATGAAAATCACTGGTGATTCTGACTTGGGCTATGCCCATCATAATACAGGCAGGATTTCAACTTGGGGAGGGGGGATTTCCAAGAGTTCAGTGCGCGTCGGAGTCCTGATGCCCACCCTTCTTCGTAGGTCCTGTGACGTTAGCTACACTGCCATTTTTTCTTAAATAGCCGATAAATAAAGAAGTCCCCTCTTGTATTTTTGTCCTCCGCCACGAAGTGGTGGGAGGACTTGGAAATGCTAGCCGTCCGTCCTTCCGTCCGTCCCTCCGTCCGTCCTTCCGTCCGTCCGTCCGTCCGTCCCACATCTTGTGAACGCGATATCTTGAGAACAATTCGACCAATCGACTTCAAACTTGACAAGGTGCTTCACATCAGTTAGACGGCCATTGGTATTGATTTTCACTGAGGTACGTAATCCAAGATGGCCGCCATCGACCATATTGGATTCTGTCCGTCCCACATCTTGTGAACGCGATATCTCAAGAACAATTCGACCAATCGACTTCAAACTTGAGAAGGTGCTTCACATCAGTTAGACGGCCATTGGTATTGATTTTCACTGAAGTACGTAATCCAAGATGGCCGCCATCGACCATTTTGGATTCTGTTCGTCCCACATCTTGTGAACGCGATATCTCAAGAACAATTCCACCAATCAACTTCAAGCTTGGGAAGGTTCTTCACATCAGTCAGATGGCCATTGGTATTGATTTTCACTGAGGTACATAATACAAGATGGCTGCCATTGACCATATTGGATTCCATCCGTCCCAGATCTTGTGAACGCGATATCTCGAGAACAATTCAACCAATCGACTTCAAACTTGGGAAGGTTCTTCACATCAGTTAGACGGCCATTGGTATTGATTTTCACTGAGGTACGTAATCCAGGATGGCTGCCATTGACCATATTGGATTCTGTCCATCCCACATCTTGTGAACGCGATATCTCGACAACAGTTTGACCAATCCACTTCAAACTTGAGAATGTGCTTCGCATCAGTTGAACGGCCATTGGTTTTGATTTTCACTGAGGTACATAATCCAAGATGGCTGCTATTGACGATATTGGATTCCATCCGTCTCGGATCTTGCAAGCCTGGAAATAAGGGGCCGGTCACGGACATTGTCCGACACGAAATAGTGTGTTGACAGGCACAGCTGTTTTTGAGTCGGTCATTTTGTCCGACACCAGTTTCTCTGAAATTTATTTTTATCATTAATTAAGATCCTACCTCTCACCTGAATTTAGAAAATAATACTAACATGATTTTATTTTCTCTCAAACTTGCCAGTTTCTGTTGAACATGTTGAAAGACGAACATGTGGTCGCGTTTTCTTTGACATTTTCTTGAGCACAAATCTTCATGACGTCATACATTTTGATGCACAATTTGTGAATAATACGATTCTCAATCTAAAAAAGTTGTTGCAGCTCAAAATTAACTCATATCAATTAATTTCAACACTTAGACAACTAGGCAGAATGCTCCACAAAAACATCGTTGACTAACAACAACAACAACAGCAGCTTAATAGTGTGAACAATCAAATTGCGGATTTGCAAATAATTCGGAAGTGGACTGAAACATGTATGTTTGTAATGCCTTTAGCCCTTGGGCATAATAGTGCAATCAACTTTATCTATCTGTATGCCAGCTATAACATTTTTTTTTTTTTTCTTTACCGATGACACAAGTTTCTTTTAACAGGCACAAGTTGACGATTTATTACTATTGTTGTTACATTTTGTAGTTCAGTTTTGCTTAACATATATGACAGATACACCATTTAAAATGACCGGTACCAAATGGTTGGTGCCTGTCATTTTGTCAGGCAGGTATAAAAAAATTATTTCCAGGCCTGTCTTGTGAACGTGATATCTCGACAACAATTTGACCAATCAACTTCAAACTCGAGACGGTGCTTCACATCAGTTAGACAGCGATTGGTATTGATTTTCATTGAGGTAGTATGTAATCCAAGATGGCTGCCATTGACCATCTTGGATTTCACTCACCCATATTGTACCCATCTGTGTTGTGAACGCGATATCTTTATCGATTTATAAACCTCACCATCCACAAATCCATATACAACTACAGACTTACATTCCAGTGTTACACTACCCATTACTGCTTCCCAAACCTCCTCAAATTGTCTCAACAATTCCAGATGAACGTCTCTTTCCACATACACATATCAACTTTCCAAGTCATATTTAAGGAGATATTGGAAGCGTATATGCTGTATGCTCTCAAACAGGCTACTTGGCGGAGGACCTGCTAGCTACTCAGCTTGTTGTCTGTGGATGTCCCCACTATGCACCTTTCATAAACACGTGTGTGTGTATGTGTGTGTATGTGTGTGTCACGAATTCCTGTTACCACGATTATTCGAAAGTATTCAGTCAATCCACTTCAATTTTTTCTGCAGGTATATTGGGGAAATAGCTCCCAAGTTTATAAATATTATTGTTGAGGTCAATACGTCAAAGGTCAAGGCCACAGCAGCCCAAAACTAAAGTTAACATTATCTGGAAAGTATTCCGTGAAACAAACGTCTTGAAACCTTACTGGAGTGTTGTCCCTGTCGTTCCAATAGACCTATTTATTTTAGGTCAAAGGTCAAGGTCATTACCCTCCAAGGTGCCCAGATAGTTACTATTTACCAATCTCCTCTAAACTTCATAGCTGTGCGGCTCATTTGATTTCGAAGTTCATGGTGAGTGGTATAGTCATTTAACATCAAGGAGATAGGATGAATTGTATATGAGTGGTTGCTGTCGGAAAAAGTTGTCTTCCCCCTACCCCCGGGTACTTTTTTTCTGGAACACCCATGATAGAAAATTGTCTGAAGAGACAAATATGACGTGCACAAGAGTCTTAATTACATGCATACAAAATAGTCAATGGTTAAGAATCTCAAAGATAAATCAATGGGATTCTTTTGAATCCTACATACCCCTGAATATCTGAGAAATCCCACATACCCCTGAATATCTGAGAAATCCCATATACCCCTGAATAACTGAGAAATCCCATATACCCCTGAATAACTGAGAAATCCCACATACCCCTGAATATCTGAGAAATCCCACATACCCCTGAATATCTGAGAAATCCCACATACCCCTGAATATCTGAGAAATCCCACATACCCCTGAATATCTGAGAAATCCCACATACCCCTGAATAACTGAGAAATCCAATGAATTTTAACACGAGATACAGTCCAGATAAGCTAGATTATTAGATTTTGGATGACGTGATGTTGGCATTTCACCTATTAACCTCAAATAAATACGCTAAGTACTGAATAGTCTTTCCCATCCCAGATTTAAAACCCCTTAAAGTTGTTATTCTATATCGTTAAATAAACGTCGACTTCTTAAGAGGAAAGAAATTCTTCTTAATAACATAGCCTTGTGTGTATTGTCGTATTGTGTATTGTATTGTAAATATCTGAATTAGAAAAAAAAGAAGTATTGTAATTAACCATGCTATATCTTCCTTCTAATTGCTAAAGAAATCACACTGAAGTACACCGACGTCGTTCAGGGCTATTTTGCCCTTACAGGTGCAGCCGAAAATTGAAACTGTTTTTGACTTTTGTGCCATTGCTATCATGGTCAATGACGGAAGCTCGGATGAAAACAGTGTTCCGTTCCGGACGGTGACATTGCGGAATAACAACGTTGCCTTTCGCTTATTCACGTCAAAGGTGAGGCCGTACGTGAAGATAGTCAGCTCCACTATTTCTGGTCACCTAAGAAACGGCATCAGTATGGAGAGCGATAATTGTCACCTCACGGTTACTGATACCATTATATCACGGAATAAGGCCAACGGAATTTCTTCAGAATATTTTAAGAACGTCAGTTTACATCTTCATAATGTGACAATAGATGAGAATGAAGAGAGCGGAATTTTTCTCAATAACCCCTCTACATCCTCCTATTATCTCAGTCTGACATCATTTCTTGTACGCAATAACAAAGTTACTGGTATTTCCTTATATGCATATGACCAGATAGAAAATGCCAACTGGGTAATCGAAGGAAACAGATTCGAAAATAATGGCTACGACGGACTGAAACTTCACGTAGCTTCGCGGTCAAATCCGACAGACATCTTATCTGTGAAGGGAAACAACTTCACTGGTAATGGGAAACAGGGAAAAGCATACGCTCTGTCCTTCACTGGCAGATACAATATGAAAGGTACATATAACTTTGAGAACAACTATTTTTCGGAAAACACCCGAGGCTTGAAAGTCTTTGTGCCACACGCAATACCCAGCGCTGAACTGCAAATCAAATTGTCTGGGAATACGTTTTTACAAACACTTCGTGAGTACGCAGTGCACCTCGAAGTTACTGATCTGGAATTCAGTAGCAATATAATAAGGAATTCTAAAAGAACTGCAATGTTTGTGAAAAAAGTCAGTTCTGATAGATTTTATCTGAACATCTTTTCAAACCCTGCCGCTGCTTATGAGATGTGGGTCGAAAGACCGTTTGACCCTGAACATTTAATTAACGCTTCTTACAACTACTGGGGAGGTGATACAGCAGAATTTGTCAGATCAAGGATCAGAGACTTTTACCAAATGATTGATTACGCGACTGTAGATGTTTTACCCTTCTATACCGAGCCCTTCACAGGGCTGTTTACAGATGCTGTCAAGTTGGATTTCACAGCAGACAATCCAAATTCTGTGGGTGGAAAGCTTTCGGAAGATGTCACTATCAAGAGAAACAGCAATTATATTATAACCAGGAGTATATGGGTGCCGGAAAACATTACATTGACGATCGAACAAAACGCAACATTATCGTTTGCATCCACTCGAGGTATATACGTCGAAGGTGAGTTACTACGATCCAGATTAATAAAATAATGAGAATTTAAAATTTGAATATCTTTTTCAAAAACCTGTATGTTCTTATGATGACAGAAATGTTAACAACAGTCTCCTCGTCTCAGACGCGTCTTACACTTCCTGAATCAAGAGAGAAGTCCAGCACTTCAACCTGTTTCTTAAATGTAATTTAAATGAAAGCTGGATACTATAGTAACATATTGAGGGAAAACTGTAGTTTTGTCTGCTCGAATATTTGCTTATCGAAATATATTCCATTGCGCGCTCTCAGGCAAGGTGTACTGCTTGCTTTGATATTCCATTTTTGGCTTTTTGGGTCAGCTATATTGTATAGCTCACATTGCCCGCCTTATCAGCCTTATCTTCTCCTCTCCTATCTTCCTTACAGTCTCCTCTCTCTCATCCGCCTTATCTTCTCCTCTCTCCTATCCGCCTTATCGTCTTTTCCTCTCCAATCTTTCTTGCATTCTCCTCTCTCCTACCCGCCTTATCTTCTCCTCTCTCCTATCCGCCTTATCGTCTTTTCCTCTCCAATCTTTCTTGCATTCTCCTCTCTCCTACCCGCCTTATCTTCTACTCTCTCCTATCCGTCTTTTATTCCCCTCTCTCCTGTCCGCCTTATCGACTTCTTCTCTCTCCTATCCGCCTTATCTTCTCCTCTCTTACCTTTTTGTATTCACTTCTCTCCTGTCCGACTTATCTTCTACTCTCTCCCGTCTGCCTTATCTTCTACTCTATCCTATCCGTCTTTTATTCCCCTCTCTCTTGTCCGCCTTATCGTCTTCTTCTCTCTCCTATCCGCCTTATCTTCTCCTCTCTTACCTTTTTGTATTCACTTCTCTCCTGTCCGACTTATCTTCTACTCTCTCCCGTCTGCCTTATCTTCTACTCTATCCTATCCGTCTTGTATTCCCCTCTCTCTTGTCCGCCTTATCGTCTTCTTCTCTCTCCTATCCGCCTTATCTTCTCCTCTCCTACCTTGTTGTATTCACTTCTCTCCTGTCCGACTTATCTTTTACTCTCTCCCGTCTGCCTTATCTTCTACTCTATCCTATCCGTCTTTTATTCCCCTCTCTCTTGTCCGCCTTATCGTCTTCTTCTCTCTCCTACCCGCCTTATCTTCTACTCTCTCCTATCCGCCTTATCTTCTCCTCTCTTACCTTTTTGTATTCACTTCTCTCCTGTCCGACTTATCTTCTACTCTCTCCCGTCTGCCTTATCTTCTACTCTATTCTATCCGTCTTTTATTCCCCTCTCTCTTGTCCGCCTTATCGTCTTCTTCTCTCTCCTATCCGCCTTATCTTCTCCTCTCCTACCTTGTTGTATTCACTTCTCTCCCGTCTGCCTTATCTTCTACTCTCTCCTATCCGCCTTATCTTCTACTCTCTCCCGTCTGCCTTATCGTCTTCTCCTCTCTCTCCTATCCGCCTTATCGTCTTCCCCTCTCTCCTATCCGCCTTATCATATCTCTCCTATCCGTCTTATCTCCTCCTTCCTCATATCCGCCTTATCTTCTACTCTCTCCCGTCTGCCTTATCGTCTTCTCCTCTCTCCTATCCGCCTTATCGTCTTCTCCTCTCTCCTATCCGCCTTATCGTCTTCTCCTCTCTCCTATCCGCCTTATCATATCTCTCCTATCCTTCTTATCTCCTCCTTTTTCCTGTCCGCCTATCTTCTACTCTATCCTATACGCCTTATCTACTCCTCTCTCCTATCCGCCTTATCTTCTCCTCTCTCCTATCCACCTTATCTTCTCCTCCTCTCTCCTATTCGCCTCATCTTCTCATCTATCCTATACGCCTTATCTTCTCCTCTCTCATATCCGCCTTATCTTCTCCTCCTCTCTCCTATTGGCCTTATCTTCTCATCTATCCTGTACGCCTTATCTTCTCCTTTCTCCTATCCACCTTATCTCCTCCTCTATCATATACGCCTTATCTTCTCTCTCATATCCGCCTTATCTTCTCCTCTGTCCTATCCGCCATATCTTATCCGCTCTCCTACCCGACTTGTGTTCTCCTCTCTCCTATCCACATTATCTTATCTTTTCTCCTACTTACTTTATCTTCTCCGCTCTCCCATCCACTTTATCTTCTCCTCTCTCCTATACGCCCGATATTCTCCTCTATCCTATCCGCCTTATCTTCTCTTCTATCATATCCGCCTTATATTCTCCGCTCCCCCATCCGTCTTATCTTCTCCTCTCTCCTTTACGTCTTATCTTCTCTTCTGTCCTTTCCGCCTTATCTTCCCCTCTCTCATATCCGCCTTATATTCTCCGCTCTCCTACCCACTTTTTCTCTTCGATCCGTCTTATCTTCTCCTCTATCCTATACGCCTTATCTTCTCTCTCTTATCCACTTTTTCTCTTCGATCCGTCTTATCTTCTCCTCTATCCTATACGCCTTATCTTCTCTCTCTTATCCACTTTCTCTTCTCTATCTTATCCGTCTTATCTTATACTTTCTCCTTTACGCCTTATCTTCTTCCCCTCTATCCTATCCGCCTTATCTTTCCCGCTCTCCTATCCACCTTATCTTCTCCACTCTCATATCCACCTTATCTTCTCCTCCTCTCTCCTATTCGACTCATCTTCTCATCTATCCTATACGCCTCATCTTCTAATCTATCCTATTCGCCTCATCTTCTCATCTATCCTATCCACCTTATCTTCTCCACTCTCCTATCCACCTTATCTTCTCCACTCTCATATCCACCTTATCTTCTCCTCCTCTCTCCTATTCGACTCATCTTCTCATCTATCCTATACGCCTCATCTTCTAATCTATCCTATTCGCCTCATCTTCTCATCTATCCTATCCACCTTATCTTCTCCACTCTCCTATCCACCTAATCGTTTTCTCCTTTCTCTTATCTGCCTTTTCTTCTCTCTCTTATCCGTCTTATCTCCTCCTTTCTCCTATACATCTTATCTTCTACTCTCTTCTATACTTCTTATATCTTCTCCTCTCTCCTATCCACCGTCTCTCTTTCATCCGCTGTTGAATACAGGGTCGTCACTCCAGTCACAAGCATATCACGAGTACTCTCCCTCTCCCTCAATCACGCTGTGACTCCTCAATTAAACACTATAGAGATGTAGAACACATGTCCCCTGCAGTATTGCTTAGGGACTGCTTGTACATGTATGTCTGCCTGTCCACACTGAGAACGTAGGTTGTATATTCAATTCAGGTTGATGAAGTTTCCCACTTCAGTTTGAGGAGCAGAATACAATAGCTCTAGTCGAGGGTTTACGTTTTCTGAATGGCTTGTTTAACAACATACTGTTCTGACTTGTACTTCCAGGTATTCTGAAAGTTCTCGGCACAAAATCGGAAAAGATTAATTCAATAAGTCCACCTGGCGTTCTGTGGTACGGCCTGCGATTCGTAAACACTGGTAAGACTGTTACGCCCACAGATACACCGGCCGAAATAGTCTCAAATTATAGGCCATCCCCAAATAAACCACACATGTTTTAGACCTGCAGTTCTATGAGTATTCAGCTCTAATATATAGCTGGGATACAATCCAATATCATATCCCAGGATGGAGGAACCCGATATGGGAACAACTCTGGTTTGTAGGCTCACTGTTTTAGAATTAACCAGGGCCAGGCTTTAAAATGAATCAGAGACAAGCATATGCGATTGGATATTTTTGCTAAATATAATGAATTAGACAAATTGGTAATAGTCAGTTGGTGAGTGACTTCCGATTGATCATGTTAACCACATGAGTAGTAACCACCGCCACTATAATTGAGTCCATATAAATGAGCACTGTTATACTAAACTGGGAACATCTGGATCAAACTGCCATGAATATCGGTAGTCAGTGGTAGTGAACCGTGTGGATGTAGAGAAGATCTGATGTTACCTGGAGAAGTTTACTGATCATACTAACTTATGGAAATGTCCTTAATCCTCTCTGCTTTTCAATGACTTGAACGTATAGTTACCATGATTACTTTGGACGAGACGAATCTGTTACATGTATGACGCCAGTTAATACTTTTCCTCATTCAAAACCAATATGAATATATGTGAAGAATGGGACCAAAATAAGCATGTATCGAGATAAGATTCTCTCATCGCTATTATATGAACCTCTGAGCACTTCAGCACTATACTTGTGCGTTTGTGAATGACATATTTCATTTGACTGTTTGTCTTCAAGTGATGTGATCAAGTTAAGCCCAACTTACGATACGAAGATTTTGTTGTATTAGAATAAAAACGCTGTTCAGAATATGTTTTGTCTGCAGTGTGAGGTGCCCAGAAACACGAACATTCTGTTCGAGGGACAAGTTCGTGAAACCAAACAGGTTTGATTTTCGAAAGATGTTTTCGTCCTCAAAACATTTTTTGTCTTCAGTGTGTGGTGATCGCGAACATGTGTCCGAACAGTTATCCAAACAACTGGCAGCTGTCGGTCATGTGTCGAAGTCGAAGACACAACAAAATCGCAGAATGTTCGTGTTTCTGGGCACCTCATACTGCAGGCAAAACATGTTCTGAACAGTGTTTATGTTCTAATACAACACAATGTTCGTAGTGTGAGTTGGGTTTAGACCCGAGGTGAAAATATCACTAAAATTGAATATTTAGACCTGAAATATAAACGAAGCGATATAATTATTATGATAAAGTGGAAAGTAATGGGATCAGCGTGGTAAATGATGTAGGAGTAGCGATGTGAGAAGCTTGTTATCCCTTAAATACGCTCGAAAATAGTCGATACTTCATGTATTATTATTTGTTAATTTCTAATTATCCGTTTTCATGGTGTATTCTTTCCAGGAATCGAGCTCGTGAACACAAATCTACATGGGGGATATTTGTACGTTTCAATCACAGCAACATCAAAGCCGGTTTCTATCGTCATGAAGGGTTTGACTACCACGGGCGGAATAGTTGAAGCAACCGCTCTCCAAGCTACCATTTCCACCACAAGCTCTATTTCCATCGAAGATTGTGAATTTTCTGGCTCTCTCTACTGCGCCAAACTTCATATGGAGAAAACTGCATCGATTAATATGACAGTTTTGAGTTCAAAGTTCTCAAAGTGTAAGAATGCTGGTATATTAGTCACCAGTGCCAAACAAGATGGCTTTGACAAATCATTGACCGAACATATTGCACAAACCATTTTCTCTGAAAACGGCATCGCTCTGGACATAGAAACAGAACAGTGGGTTAAAATTGAAGCTATGAATTTGAGCTCCTGCACTTTCTCGAAGAGTACCGCAAGTGCTTTCAAACTGAACGCTTGGATGGATGAATTAACGATCGATAACGCTCAAGCTACAGACAACCACGGACGAGCAGTATTGTCATTTCACAAAGAATGTCGGGGCAAGGTAACCGTTCAACACAGTCAGTTTTCAAGGACTGCTGTAGAGACTGGACTGGTTATTTATACGGATACTGGACCCCAGTTCCAATGTCCGTTAACGATATCAGAAAATATTTTTGCGGAACACACGGGACACGGTTTAGATATTTACACATCTCGGTTCGGTAATGTCGAGATAAACAAGAATACATTCTCATCTATAATGGGTTGTGCTTTGACAATTCGAAAATCATACCACCTGTCTGCCATATCCGTCTTGCAGAATACCATATCTGCATGTTCGGGGGCACTTGACTTCTACGTCGGCGCAGATAACTCCAACGTTACTTTCACCAGGAACACATTTATAGACAATACCAGAGAACGAGTGATCGTATTAGATACTGCTGCCGCTCCCACGGCAAATATTGTGTTTACAAGAAATACTATGGAAGGGCATAACAGAAGCATATCGATTGTAAACAACATAACGGTTGAAAAGAACATGTCGGTTGTAGTTCTGAAATATCCCAATGTTGATATGACTTATAACGTATTTGTCAACCCGATGGCAAAGGTCAACGTTGAATACGCTGGCCCGACTCAGTTAGATAGTCCATCCGTTAATGCATCGTATAGCTATTGGGGGACTGTCGATGAAGCCGAAATATCTCAGAAAATCTTGAACAAACGTTTCACTAATGGATTTGACAGCATAGTGTTTACACCCTTCATGGCTGACAGGTCGTTATCTTATGCTCCCGATGAGAAACACCCCTACATTAAAGATGACGGGACGATAGGTGGCGTTGTTGGTGGCTCGGTGGCTCTTACGCTCGAATATAGTCCTTACACTGTCTCATCCTCAATTGAAGTCGGAGTCAATGACATTCTTTCAATAGAAAAAGGAGTTGTGCTCAATTTTCAAGCACTAACAGGAGTTGCCGTTAAGGGTAAGTACTAGAAAGTGGGGTATTCAACTTGTATATTTCCATTAGTAGTATATAAAGCGTAAATATCTTAGTATGTTTGAGGAGGGGGAAGTGAGGTGGAGGTGGAGTTCGTGCGGCAGCGTAAATGTGATGTTCGAGTTCGCATCCGCTTGAGGTCACTTCCGATGCGAGGTCTCTTCTGGTTTGGATGCAGAAATAGGACTTTTCTGAAAACAAAAGTACGGATTTTATACCGACAAAACTGCGGAAAACAGACTCTTTACCCAGTCAAGTGGGACAGTAGGGGCTCTATGGTGTCCATAGGGGCGGTGTAAGGTGTCAACTTGAAGCTGCTGGTATGTAGACTGCGTTTGATGTGGTTTTTTACCGGAAGTGACGTTATGGTGCGCATTCACAGTTGAGGAGTACTTTTCTCTCCCCCGCCCAAGGTTGGTTCTTTGCTCCTATATCCGGAACGACAAAAATTGAGAGCTAAAACTCCGTGACTTTTTAGATTACCATATTGGGGTCATTTTGAGCCTATTTGCGTGACCACCGAACAGAGAATCATGGGTAAATTCAAAATGGCGGCCATGTGGGGTACCAGAAACGTGATGATTTTGTCATATTTCTTCAAAATTTTACTTTTCTGTATGGAAAAGTGGATAAAACCTATTTTATTTCATATCAGATTATTATTTGCTAATTTATCATGCAGTTTTTGTGAAGAAAAAACAAAAATAAAAAAATCGAAAATTCTGACCGAAAAATCGTCCAAAAATGCTCTTTTTGAAAATGACGTCACAGTGACGTCATCATGGCGACCATCTTGGAAAGTGTTGTAAGTTTCAGCCCTCTGGCCTTAGCGATAGCGAAAATATATAGCGTGCGGTCCACCCCAAATCGCCCAGGCCAGATAGGGTTAAAAAAACATCCGCGAAGGTCCGTTTGTGTAAGATCGGTAGGTGAAAAATGGCGTCTAGGGGACAAATTCCCCGATACCCGGATGATAAGTAAATGAAGATCATTGTGCCATCTATGCACTCTGGACGCAAGGACGACAACTTTGCTGGCGGCTGTCCCAAGGAGTATTAGGTATGAATATTGGGGTGGTCATTTTGTTCTTGCTCTTTTGTTTTTGTTCTTGTGGATTTTACTATGGGGTGTGGCGCCTTGTTTTCTTTGTCTCGCGATGAGTTTCGAGTTTCGCGATGAGTTTCGAGGCCATGGGTTGAATTTCGCTGAAAACTTCACGCAGGTCTGGGATGGACATGGTAGGTCCATTCCGGTCCAGTGGACAATGTTAGTCCCAATGAGGAACCCATTCATGGATATTTGCGGTATGGGGTGTGGCACCTTGTTTCTCCATCTCCAGCTGAAGAGCATGATGCGAGGGGTGTCGAGGTCATGCGATGACTTTTGTTGAAAAGTTTTGATGGCTTGCAGATCTATGTGAAGATTTTGGGGTCCAGGTTGACCCATAGCGTTCCGATTGGGTCGTGTGAGGTGTCATATTGAAGCAATCTTGTGGGAGCGTCCAGCTGGATGAAATCGACTATCGGTAAATGCGCAGTAGAAAAACAGTATTTGACCGGACGTTTTGGGATGGAGAGGGATCAAACGTGGCCCGATTGGGCTGTGTGAGGTGAAATAATGAAGCATTCGTTGGGGGCCATCGGACTGGACTAGTGTGTCGTCCGTTTTCAAAATTTTGCGCATGCACAGGCAGGGAATTGTGGGGAAAAGGCAGTGGAATGGACGTCTTGGGGTCGAGATGGGCCCATACTGGGCGTGCTGGTTCGGGGAGGTATCCCTGTAGCGTCCTCCAGGCAGATCAAGTCATGGGTGGGCGCATGTAAAATTTTCCCTGGAAAAAAATCCGGAAACAAGGACTTTAGCCGTAAAATATGGCAAACCCCTGTCAACCAGGTCTAGATGGGATAACATTGGTTTCCAGAGGATCGTGATCTGCCGAAAGGTGAAGGGCGGGATAGCAGGTGCATGTTTTCATAGAAAAAAAACACGGAAAACGTACTTTACACCTGGTGGGTCGTAGAAATGGGAATGTTGTTGAGATTGTGTAGTCTCTCAATTTCGGAGAAGTAAAGTAATCCAGTTGCCTCTTAGTAGTAGAGAAACGCGAAACCCAGTATATTTGCCATATGACTTTAGTGGAGAGTTTTACGGTAACGCTTTAACGCCATATCTTAACGCGTTATCGCAACGCCTAGCTTAACACTTCAACGCCCTGGTGAAATAGCTCAAAAGCCACTAATTCATCGAAATGCCGTTACGCCCGTTGTTACGCCTCAACGCCCGTATCAACGCCTTAACGCTTTATCTCAACGCCTTAACAACTTTATGCATTGTCAACCTTCCAATCACACGCAAATAATTTGACCATTGGCCCCTGACCCTTGATACAAGTGACGTCATCACTGGACATCGCCGGAAGTGACGTCATCGCACGCATGCGCACGCACATGTGGTGCACATGCACCCTGATGTACCCTATGTCCTATGGGCTATAAGATACAGGGTGCACCAAACGTTCGTGCGCATGCGTGCGATGACATTTCTTTCGAGCCCGAAGACCTTTGACTCAAAGGGCTCCGACTCCAAGAGTTTTTATACGCCAGATGACGTCACTTCCGGCGTTGTCCGGTGATGACGTAACTTCATCAAGGGTCAGGGGCCAATGGTCAAAATATGTGTGTGTGATTGGATGGTTGACAATGCGTAAAGGCGTTACGATGGGGCGTTAAGGCGTTGAGAATTGCATTTTGATGAATTATTGGCAATTCCATGGAATATCTAGAAAATCTGAGCTTCTGAGCTACTTCACCAGGGCGTCCAAGCATTAAGCTACGCGTTGACTGGCGTTACGATAGGGCGTGAAGATAGGGTGTTAAGGCGTTCAGATAGGGTATTAAGGCTTCACAAAGGTCATAGGGTAAATATACTGGGTTTCTAAGGGGCAACTGGATTACTTCTCTTGATTTTTAATTCCCCGAAATTGAGAGACTACACAATCTCAACAACATTACCATTTCTACGACTCACCAGGTGTAAAGTCCGTTTTCCAATTATTTCTATGAAAACGTATACCTGCTATCCCGCCCTGCACCTCTCGGCAGGCCACGATCCGCTGGGAACTGATATTACCCATCTAGACCTGGTTGGTAGGGGTTTTCCATATTTTAGGGTTAAATTACAACACATATAAGGGAAGTGGGAAGAGGTGCCGACATACTGACTGCGTCATATGACTTCACAGAATAGTCTTCTGGTAAACCTATTCTAAAGCACGTACCAAGAATCTAACGATTCGAAATATGTGTTGTATCTGAGGTACGCTTTTATTGTATTTAAGTCCTTGTTGCCGGATTTTTGTTGGGGGTAAAGCTTTTCCTGCACCCACCCATGACTTGATCGACCTGGAGGAGCGCTTCGCACGGGTACCCTCCCCGACCCAGTACTGCGAATATGGGCCCACCTCGACCCCAAGGCGTTAATTTCAGTGCCTTTTCCCCCCAATTCTATGCCTGCACATGCACAGAATGTTGAAAACGGATGACACACTTGTCAAGTCCGATGGTGCCCGACGAATGCTTCACTATGACTCATCACACGACCCAATCGGACCACTATTGGTCCATCTTGACCCCAAAACATCCATTCAAATACACCTTCTCTACTGGGTATGTGCAGATAGACGATATTCACATCCCACACCCATCCAGTTGGACGATCCCTCACGAGTGATTGACTTTAACACCGCCCACGACCCAATCGGACCGCTATGGGTCCACCTAGACCCCAAAACGTCCACCGCAATCTGTCTTCATACTGCGCATGCATCATCAAAACTTTTCAGCAACATCAACGCATGGCCTCGAAACCTCTTCCATCGTGTTCTACAGCTCGAGATAGAAGAAACAAGGTGCCACACCCCGTGCCGCAAATGTTTATGAATGGTTTCCCATTCGGATTAACATTGCCCACTGCTCCGGAATGGACCTAACATGTCCACCCCAGACCTGCGTGAAGTTTTCAGCGAAATTCAACTCATGGCCTTGAGACCCCTCTCATCGTGTTCTACATCGCGAGACAAGGAAAACAATGTCCCACATCCCATATTAAAATCAACAAGAAAAATGACCACCCCAATACTCATACATAATACTGCTTGCGACAGCCGCCAACAGTTATTGCCCCGTCAGAGTTGTCGTCCTTGCGTCCAGAGTGTATAGATGACGCTGCGATCTTAATTTTCATATCATCCGGGTATTGGGGGAATTTGCCCCTGGACGCCATTTTTCATCTACCGATCTTACACAGAGGAACCTGCACGGATGTTATTTACCTTTTTGCGAGCAATTGTACCATTCTATATTTTTTTATACTAACGTGTGGGTGTATCTATCTAATGCATTTATACCACGGAAGACAACATGTTGAGATTTTCTGGTACCCAATGACGTCTTCGGGACACGGGGATACCCCGCGGATAAACCCTGTTTTATTTATAGATAATGACGTCAGTTCTATTTATATATATCACCCGAATTGAGTTGAACAATACATGGTAATACTGCGTACTGTAAGTCTTAACTCCAAAATGCATCCATGTATTTTTTATCGTGGCTTTATGAATCGACCACCGTGTATTCAATCCTATCCCGGGTCACAGATATCCTACTCCTGCGCAGGGACAGTCCGATAGCCACCGGCTCATATTTCAATCCTGTTCGACCTTAAATTAAGTTATCAATCGACCACTCATTCCCGGCGATTCATGCGCTCCCCAGCGTATTTGAAGTGTCTGTCTGTCCCCGGGAGTGACCGCACCACCGCCAGACCTGAATGCCTCACAGCGGAGAAATACATACCTTGGGTCACTTCCGGTCACGTAGTTCTTAGGTGGCTCTCCACAGTTTCGTAGTAATGGCCCGGTCTAATTTCATAATACGATAGACTGCCCTTGTTCTGCAACATCATAATTCTTCTTGTCTTCGTAATAGCTTATATCCATAATACCATCCTATTCAGGATTATCAACGCTGCAAACCAGCACGTACACATCGATGGCTGGCTTCGTCTACACGATGATTGGGATCATGGAGTAAATTTTGTCCTACCTCAGTTATACCCCTTGGGTGTGCCTAAAAATCAGGACTCGTTTACGTGAAGAAAATCTGACAAAAATCTGGCAGATTTGACCCCCACTTTTTTTGCCTTTTTAAGTTGAGACCGGATCAGGAAACGTGAGTGAGAAGTTTAATTGAAATCTCTCTTACGGATTTTTCTGGAAATTTAATCGAATTTGACCATTTTCGACATGTTAAGGGGTTTTCTAGGAAAAATGAAGCAAGATTGGTATGGAATGTTCGAGGTTCATTTTTCTATAACATAGCAGTGCTATGTCTTAAAATAATAGTTTAATCATGCTCTTTCAGAAAATATATACATATAGGTGATTTGGGTTTAAGATTTTACGAAAATTGGTGGCCGAAAAACGGACCCATAGCATATTCCATGCCGAATGGAAGAATCCCTGGAGTGCACCCTTAAAGGCATAATAATGCATTATCTCAATGTAGACTCCATTACGGAGCGGAGTTGTGTCATTACGCCAGATTGTTTAATTTTGACTGCCTAGTTACATCTGAGGCGCTATTTTCGGAGTCAGGTGGAAAGAAGACCAGGAGTTCGATTAAAATAATCCACAGTGTGTCCATTAGTATACTATTAAATTTATTGCATACTGTATTCTATACATGAGTTATCTCCTCCTGGAATGAGATTTCGGTAGATATTATGCAGAACCAGGTCCTATCAGAATGATATAAATCTGCCAGAACTATTTTCTTTGCAAGAGAACCCATTTACAGTCCAAAAAGGACGGAACGGATGTATATTATTGAGGTTTTATGAATTATTTCTCAAGTTTCCGAAGCATTTCCCATTTTCTAGTAGAAAATGCAGTTCTAATTTGCCAATAATTTGACTTGGTTACATCTCTTATTTGCATTTCCCCCGAGTTCCTGGTATCATTGGAAAGCGGAAAACCAACCACGGCCTTCATATTGCCGAATGGATGTCCATTATTAAGATCAAATTGGTTAATTTTGAGCTTTGTTCTCGAAAATCCTGCTAGAGCTGGCAAAAGTCATCAAAACAAAGATGGGGTCCATCGGATTACCCACAATAATATGTATAACTGGCAAGTGTTGTATATCGCCATACTCGCAAACACTTCCAGATTACGATAAAAGTGAATAATTAATTTCGCGATAAACACCCTGCCCCTTAAGGTGGCTCTTCGCAGTTTCGTAGTCTAATTTCATAATACGATAGGCTGCCTGTGTTCGGCTACATCATAATTCTTCTTGTCTTCTCACTGTTTTTGCCTTTTCAAGTTGAGACCGAACCAGGGAGCGTGCGTAAGAAGTTTAATTGCTCTTCGTGATCCGAATTTGACAATTTTTTGACATTTTAAGGGGTTTTCTAGGAAAAATGAACCAAGATTGAAGGGGAATGTTCGAGATTCATTTTTTTCTATAACACGGCAGTGCTATGTCTTGAGATAATAGTTCCAGAAAATATATACATATAAGTGATTTGTGTTGAACATTTTACTACAGTTGGTAGCCGAAAAACGGATCCATAGTTTATTCCGTACCGAATGGAAGAATGCGAAGGCAGGATGCGAAGCGCGAAGTCACCGCACCTGACTTACCACTTCGCATTCTGCCTTCGCGACTTCGCATCCTGACTTCGCGCTTCGTATCATGACTTTGCATCTTGACTTCGCGCTTCGCATCCTGGCTTCGCCACTTCGCATCCTGCCTACGCGACTTCGCGTCCTGATTTCGCGCTTCGTTTCCAGTCTTTGCATTGCTTTGTTTTGATTTCGCATCCTGACTTCGTACTTCGCATCTTGACTTCGCCACTTCTCATCCTGCCTTCGCGACTTTCGCATCCTGACTTCGCGCCTCATGTTTTGATTTCGCATCCTGACTTCGCGCTTCGCACCCTGCCTTTGTCCTTCGCATCCTGATTTCTCATCCTGCCTTTGTGTGTCGGTCCAGATTCATTAACACAATACAGCGATGCCCCTCCTCGGCCATCATAGATGTCTCAGACACAAGTGCCGAGTTATGTGAATCGGGTTTCACGAGGTTGGTATCTCGTTCCTCACGAGTCCTGTGTGTCGTGTTTCACAAGCCATGTGTATTGTGCTGGATGAGTACTGGATGTCGCGTTTCACGAGACATGTTTGCCGCGTTAAGCAAAACACGCGATTAAAATATCAAGCAGTGGCAACAAACTTCAAGTTAACGGGTAAGATAGCGGGTACATTCAAACTCTCCCCCAGGTTAGACTTTGTCGTGGGCTTTCGCTAGGGAAGTTATTCTGACATCAAAGCGTCATATTGTTCATTACAGCGAGCATCGTTCGAAATGCACCATTCTGGATAAACTGTCAGCTTATAATGTGGGAAACTGCACAGCAAATAATACACACGTACGTACGTAGGGGAGATTGGGGTACACTGGGACATTTTTTACCTTTTCGATAAAAACTGCTAATGTTGTCCTGTAGAGTAGCCGTCTAATATTCCGACGAAGTAGGCTCTCATTTGCAAATTGTCCGGTAATGAGTGAGTGAGTCAGTAAGTCAGTCCATCCGAATCCTTTCGTCGGCAAAATTAGGAGAACCATTGACATTAGAACCTTGATTTGCATGAATGTGTATTAGGGGACTGTTACCAGCAAGTTCCGAGCTGACCTATTTTTGATGAAAATTTCGGGTGATTTTTGATGAAAATAACTGCTGATTCTGACTTGGGCAGTGCCCATCTTAATATAGACAGGATTTCCACAGGGGGTGGGGGATTTCCAAGAGTTCAGTTCGCGTCGGAGTCCTAATGCCTACCCTACTTCGTAGGTCCTGTGACGTAAGTCACACTGCCATGTTCAGTAAAATTCTGAATATCTGTTATACTTTTCTCCAGAATTCATTTAGAAAAAGTAAAGAGAAAGTGTCCTTCTCCGGATATGGGTGTATTGATAATAATCAAAATATATTTTAAATCAAGTATATAGTAATAGGTTTCATAGGAGTTTAGAAGATTCAACAGCGATGGTTAAGTTAATTGCAATTTTAGATCGCTGCTTTACACAAAATATTTCCTGGAGGCCAAATTTGAGGTAAAAAATATTCTGTGTGATTCTCAAGCAAACGAAAGCATTTGGCTCTGAAAGTGTTAGTAAAGCTCATCAAACCCTATAGAATTAGTAATTACTACCAACTAGGTAACAAAATAATGCACCGTAATATTATTCTAGGATGAATGTAAATTTCACAATTTGATTAATATTGTCTCAGTGTGCCCCGGCAGAAGTTTCCCAGTCCGTTCCAGATGCATGATATACTCCGTTTTATGAAAAATCCTAATACATACATCTGAGATAATAAATCGATATAATGAAATTGTTCCTCTGCCCTTGTCCTACTGTACCCGCAAACTCCGAGCAGCGCATATCAGCTGAACGACTATCGTCTAGCCCACAAGCCCTACCCGCAATTGAAATATCGTTAACACTCTCTCAGCGTAGAGATTACTCCGCCTATACAAACCTTCTTCTATCACTGTAGTTCATTAACAAAATATCTCCGAAAATCTGTTCATTAATAACCTACACTGGTTTCACGAGTTTATCTTATTAGTTTTTGTTTGTGTTTCGCATGAATATAGCCCATGCGTATGGACTGCCGTAATTTGTGATGCCATAGATGCTATTACTGACGGTGTGGGGGTGACAGCTTGTCAGGTGATCACATGACGACTGTATAACATTGTCGCTGCCTCCTACATCGCTGTACTGTTTGGACGGTTCCGTTTTCAAATCGATAATCGACGAATCGAAACATCAGTTTCGACAGTAGACGGTTTCATCCAGATCTGGAGAACACATTCGACTGCAGTCAGAGGTGTATTGGACCCCTGTCATGAGGATGCTGTGCCCCATGTCCCACTCTACCCCAATCTCCCCTAAGGCTTTATTTGTTCCAGGTCTCGACCAGATCTTGGTCCCTGTGGGGTGGGGCTGTTCGGCAGAAGATGAAAATTGAGCCATCGTCGACAGGCCTCATCTCCCGGAGACTGACACTGTGACAACAATGTCTCTATGGTTATATTTCATCTAAATAACTTGATTCCATGTATGATTGTTTGCTTCAGTATGGGCTCCTAATTTGGCAAATAAATTCTATGCTATTCTATTCTCGACATAATCAATCATTCCGCCGTGATGTTATAACTGAGGATAGAAGCTGTTTTCTCTGTTTTAATTCACACAACGCTAATTTCCTTGATAGGAAAGTTGACAGTTGACGGTACACTAGACCAGCCTGTCAAGTTTTTGCCAGTGAATATGGATGAGATGTGGTATGGTGTGGTATTTCAACGAGCTGAAGGTAAACGGTTGTCTATTATTTGATTGACTTCCAGATTCTTTGCACGTATTTTAGCTATGTCTGATCAATATTATGTGTTTGGGGCACTTCAAAGGATTTCCCACTCAAAGGAACATACTGAGTGAAATAAAATTAATCTGCGAGAGACTTGTTCATGCAGCCTTGCACCCAATGTGTAGACCAACGGAAATCTGTTTCCGTAACCTGGATGAACAACCATGGCCATCCTAAGATAATTTCAAAGTTAATACGATGTTGGATTTCACCAACATACACAGCTTTATATGAGAGTTGATAAAAAGTGTGACGAAAATGCCCGTGACCTGAAGAATGTCATTTTCGTTCTACGCTGACATTCTAAATAACATTGTGAATGGACCGATAATGGTGGATATTCGACTTACCTGTATTAACTGTGCGCTGAAACTTTCAGCGAGGGACGCGTAAATATCCCTGATACGCATCTTGCATCGAAACCGGGCGAGAGAAGTCGAACTCTGAGTCTATACTTTCGTTTTATGGGGGCTGCCATGTTTGGACGCGCAATGGATTCTGGGAGCCAGAGCCTATATAAGACGCAGAGAATGGACGTTCGGCATTCTGTCCCAGACGATCGGCGGGTAAACATCGTGCGGGAGAGCACAGCGACAGGATCGCCGCAAATGCGCCGAATGTGCCGAAAGTGCCGAAAGTGCCGAATTGACTGCCGAAACAGCGCCGAACCATCCGCCGAAGGGTTGGAAAGCCGAGAGCTAAGCCATAGCTTGGGGATAATAGATACTAACACGCACAGTATCTGATGACGAGACGAACCGACAGACGAGGATAAGATACTAACACGCACAGTATCTGAAGACGAGATGTCCATCAACGGGGAATACAGAGCACCAAATATCCCACACTGCAGCCCATCACACAAATACCATTTTACATGATTACATATACTTACTCACATACAAGATCGTCGGCCTTAGGGACGGAAATTATAGATCTAATCACACTCACCTACACTAGTTACCTACAGGCCTCGGCTAGAGGTGACGGATTACACAAGCTTACATCCACTGTACATATTTACACTGCCGCAGGGCTCGAATTATGCTTTGCCGCAAGTCTTGAATGCTATTACAAATCATTGATATTAATTGATATTACACTGTAAGGTAATAATACACCTCCGAGACCAGGGTATTATTACCACATATATATGCAGACAATCTGAGCCTATTAACTCATCCTTGGGTCAACGCCGTGAGGGCCGAAATCGGGTCGCCGAATTCGGGCCGCCGAATTCGGGTCGCCGAAGACGTGAGGTCTGCCGAGCCGAAGACGGGTCGCCGAAATCGGGCCGCCGAAGATGTGAAGTCTGCCGAGCCGAAAGGGGTCGCCGCCGAATTCGGGCCGCCGAATTCGGGTCGCCGAAGACGTGAGGTCTGCCGAGACGAAAGGGGCTGCCGCCGAAGACGCTGTGGTGTGCCGTACGGGCCGACGCCGCCGAAGGGCTACTGCTAGGAGAGGCAGTGATACGGAGAGGATTCCAGAGACGATTAATAACGCTTAGATGAACTGGGCCGTGTAACCTTAGACACGGTAGACGTTCCATACAGTCCGGGGCTACGCCTACGACCGGAGAGGAACTAGAGACGCCGTACCATACCACCACGAGAGCCAGTCTGTATATATTATATATTATTAGTATTTCTCTTTAAGATAAAGATAACACTTAACGATAACTACCTCTAGAGTAGGGATCTTTATTACAGGTATTGTGCGCGTACAGAGCTGTGTACATTGCAGAATACAATATTATTACTTTATTATTGCCTTGGTTGTTTCTACAGGTCCCTCCCATCCTACCTCCTCGATCCAGACAAGGTGACAGGTTGAATCGGACCTTCCTCGTTGGCCAATTCCAGTCATACGAGACTGCGTTCACATCAGCCTGACAATTTGTCACAGGGGCCTGAGACCAGGCCGCCTCAAGTCTCGTGTACACCGCAAGGATAGACGTTTTCTGACCGCTCGAACGTCACAAAAGCAAATGAGACCATATCATTCAGGAAGAATAAAGTGTAATTTATTCCCGAGAATGAGATAAGGCTATCAGATACCGTCCACGTGACAATATCCAACTGCGTCATATCGAGATCCAAAAAGGGAATGATGGTGTATAACTGGGGCTCGGGAAGACTGCGTGTTGATACTTGTGACTTCTCGTACAATCAACAACACGCTATAGCATGCTTTAAACGCGGTGGATATACAGAGGACGAACTCGAGTTCACCGTGGTGAACAGCACGCTACATAACCACCGGCCTGAATGGGGCAGTGTCATATTGATTAAGCCCAGCCAAAGTCAGAGTAAGACCGCGTGGAACATAACTGACAATATGTTCTCTGACAACTCAGACAACATGATTGTTGTGGATATTGATAAGCTGGAAACAGGCTGGAATATGTTTAACATCATCGGAAATAACTTCAGCGGTAATGCAGGCCAAGTCTTGAGAGCACTTTTCAGGGGATATTCGTCTACGACATTGATCTCCGACTTTTTCATCAAAGGAAATATGGCAACGGGAATGTCTACTTCCGAAGATGTGATGTTGTTTCTCTATGAGAGTCCCGATGGGGGATCTGTATCTATACAATCCAATAGTTTCAGGAATAACACGGCGAGTTCTATCATACGCTTAGCCGAATCTGTTGAGAGCAGAATCCACACGACGTTAATAATGGATAATGTATTCTGGAATAACATTGTATCCAGCACAGTAAAGAACTTGATATACGGCACGTCTGCGCCTAACAACGTCTTCTCAAACCCTTTTGCGCAATGCGAGCTCGAGGTACCAGCGTTCAAGGAATGGAGTCTGATCAATGCCAGAAACTCTTTCTGGGGTTCATTTGAATTTCTGGCCATATCGGAAAGAATCTGTGGCTGCAGTGCTCTACATGTACAAGTCTGCATACTACCATTGTCAGAATTTATAACCTTTCAAACTAGGGG
The DNA here is from genome assembly GCA_036873755.1 of Hanleya hanleyi. Lineage (NCBI taxonomy): Eukaryota > Metazoa > Mollusca > Polyplacophora > Lepidopleurida > Hanleyidae > Hanleya > Hanleya hanleyi. Next base: position 19,047 of record JAVTVY010026866.1, on the reverse strand, counting down.
TGTACCTAGTACCTTATTGAGAGAAATGTGTGAGACTACAAATTGTATGGCTCTTCGCCATGGGGACTGAACATCAAAGAGTTAGTGGAATTATTCCAACAGCCTATTTTACATTTAAATAGCCCCGTTTCAGTGCCTAAGGCTCTAGTTTATCTGAAAAACTGAATAATACCCCGTTATCACCAATCCACACGTCTAAGAACAGGTCAGTCGTTTCATCGTCCCATATAATGCACACTTGGAAGAGAGTGCCCTGTAGTCTCGAGGCTGTTAAATACACTAAACGGGATACAAAAACCATGCCACCATGCATGAATTTACCCATGAACAACATTCAGGTATACCCATGAAACTTGTCATTGTATGCCCGAAGCAATGCTTTTTGAAAGAAAGATTGAGGAAATTGACCAAGTTGATAAACGTTTTCAACCATTTATTGATTCATATCACGATAATCATTTCATTCAAACAGCTTGATTTGTTTTGTATTTGGAAGGATTTGTTATGGTAACATAAGAACAACTCTCTCATGAGTTACGTTAGTAAAGAACAAATATCATTGATTCTGATCAAAAACATCGTGTTTCGTACAGACAAAATACCCAAGTTTTGTATTGATAACGCTTAAAGTCAAAAGTGTCACAGTTTAATATATGAATATTATTTTGGTTCAATGTGTCACATTTTAATATATGAATATTATTTTGGTTCAAGGTGTCACAGTTTAATATATCAAAAACTCCATCATGAAGTATGCTCGAAAAAGTCAAACACATGTGTTGTACATCGGACAACATTTTGTCTGAAAATTAAATGTTTACAGGCATCCAAACCAACACAGTTTTCACAGCCATGATTTATCAACCAGTTTCATGGCATCTCGCATCAGCAAACAAAAGCCATGAAGTAATTTAAATACTGACGGCCACATGTCCTGTACCCATGAATCAAATCCATAGCCATGACATTTGCCTCTGTTTAAGGCTTTTCGCTGTGGCTTTTGTTATTGTATTTTTTTCAGTGCCATGAATTTGCAGAACACATGAATCATATTATTTTCGATTATTCGTTCCCATTAATTCGTCTGTGGTTTTCGTAGTATTTTCATTCTGGTGACTTTCCTTCATGGCCTAGAAATGCGAGATCAATTCATCTACTGAAAATACCATTTAAAATATTGCTACATGGGTGGGGAAAATATGGTTTCCCATGAAATCTAATTTTATGGCCAATATTTGCCCAATTTCATGGGATTTTCCAGGTATTTTCATCGGAGATTTCATCGGGAGTGTTCATGGAATAAATTAAGTATTATTGCGAAGTCGTTCGTTTCTGGTCAGGGCGCGCATCTCGCTGAACCAGATTCAGTTGTCATTGCGGTACCATGATCGAGTGAAAAAACGTATATCACTGTATCTCCAAATTTTGCGCAGTCAAGTCAAATAAACATAACCTGGTTCTCAATAATCACAGCAACACATATATAAAAACAACAGAAAACGTTGTCGATGTTTTTATGCGAAGGCTCGTATTTTGAATTGGAACAATGTCAGATAGTTTTCATCATTCTAGAATCGTTATAATTAGAATATGGCACCCGACAGCGTTAGACGAAAAATATCTGGCGAATGTCCGGAGGGATTGTTTATAAGCGTTGACGCCTTACTGAACGTCTAATATGATGATAACAGCGGTGAATATATATCCTTCCGATAGAATTCTCATTTGTGCCAGAAAACAATCTCAATGATTTTTTTTGAAACAACAGACTGATCGGGACAGTTGTGTTTCCGTTGATGACCTATTCTTTTGTTACTGGCCTTGCTAAAATCACAAAACAATATGTGGCTTATTTCATGATGCTATTGATAAGACTTTCTTAGTGAGAGGAAAATTAGATCTTTTAGCCCTCGGAAAATATATTCCATGTTATATATTCAACAGGGGCGGCTAAAATTGGGGACGATGGCGGAGCGAGAACGAATTTGACCCGACTGCATGTCGATTCGGCATGGTATGGAATCGTGTTTGCCTGGAGTAAGTATTGAATCACGCTGAACCATTTCATGCTTTCTGATTCGTTTGGTCAATTCTCCCCATTTAGATCACTTCAAAAGGTACATGGACTGAGACATTGATATTCAACACAATATCGTGGTCAAAACCGCATTTTAAAATATGTTTATAGCTCTTTTAACAATGATACAAATGTTAAGGGGTTGTAATTGGAGATTATTACACAAATTTGAAAGCTGAAATAATGAATATCTCTTATCTCAAATCTGCTAGGCGCGAAGTTACATGTGATGTTTTGATTCAGTGTAGACATGTAACTTCTTGTCACTGAAATATATCTTGGGAAACTATTATGAAATCAATAAAACCAAAACTATACAACACATTGAAAGATACACTGATTTGCATGCTCCCGTCTAAAATATATCTGAAATGATAACGCGTCCGTCGATCTGCTTTCCTCAAAGTACATTTGATTCGCCTTGTTATTATACTCGATGGAGAATCCAGTAATTATTTTGGGATCATTTGCCAAGAATCAAATGACAACTAATTACAACGAACACATCTTTAACTCTTCACAATATTTCCAGACATTAGAGCAGATTACGGATCTATTTTGTATCATCAGTTCGAATTATGATGTTATAGCAAAAGTTTCCTATAGTCCACCAATTCCATTTACCACATTTACGCAGCATACTGTTTCGATATAAAGTCACGTGATTCTGAACAATGCCGGCGTCGTCTAGTGGTATAAATGTGGGAATCCTAACTCAGGCAATACACTGTGTTGTCGCATTGCGGGCGATCTGGATACACAACCCACATTAAGGTACCACATGATTTAAAACGGTTGTTTCCTGGGGATAGTGCTTCAGCTAACCTCTGTATGCTCGGCAATCATGAGGAAATTCCGGTTGTATACATGTGATTCCATTGGTTCGTTTGTACAGACAATGACCAAGAGAATATCCATCTGATCAACGGTTCGTCACCGTCCAATGGCTTACTCAAAGTCTCCATTACCGGCGAGTTTGGTACTGTGTGTAACACTGGATTTGAACAAGTGGACGCTATAGTCGCGTGCAGAACCCTTGGTTTCAGGTGAGCTTTGGTAGTGTGTTCAATTGAACCTGTACTTGGAAGGCTTCCACTGTAATGTGATAGGCTTCCACTGTAATGTGATAGGCTTCCACTGTAATGTGATAGGATTCGCTATCGGGTTTGAGAGGATCACTCATCCTCTGCAAATTCCTCGGTCCTATTGAGAACATTTGTGAGAGAGTAATGTCCGGTCCCTAGACGAGGGTATGTAAAGGACAGTTTATTTTAATGCCCGGTGTCCAGCGCAGTACGTTCCAATTCCCAGTAGAGAGCTACATGGCAGTATTTTTAATACCCGGTAGATAGTACAAGGCAGGATTTTCACTGGGCGGTAGAGAGAACAACACAGGATTTTGTAATGCCAGGCAGATATGATAGGGTGGTATCCTCCGGTATTCTTCGATCAACTTTATTGAACATTTGTTCAAAAAAGATTTGCCGACCACATTATAACTATTTTGTAATAATTTTTGACTTATGAATATGTTTCTGATATGAATTGCTGGCGTTTTGTTCTATTTAATAGCCACATTGATGATGCGCGGATTCTAAACACGACCCCCAAACAGACCACGGGTCCAGTATTAATGTCAGACTTGGCCTGTGTTGGAGACGAAGCTTCCATTTTCGACTGTCAGTATAAGGGACGAGATGAGACTACTTGCCAACATTACAAGGATATACAGGTCATGTGTTCCGGTAATCGACAACCTGGAGCTTCCAGTCCGCGTAAGTTCCATGGATCCAGATATAAATATCGTTGCGATACTAGGGCGATAATACGATACTATCATATCACCATGCGATGATACGATATCATAGCATCGTTCATTCTATCGTACCATTGCAACATAGTATCGTTCTATCGTACCAGCGTACTGTTTTACCATCGTATCATCGTAATTGTACCATCGCATAGTATCATCATATTATGATACTAACACTGAAACCACACCTTTATATATCGTCGATGAAGGACCAGTCTGTCTGTATTTGGATTTAGTTGACTGCAGATCAACTTTAACTGATTTTTCAATGCCGTGCTTTGTTAGAAAATCAACGTGCAGTCACATACACTGTTACATACGCAATCACACTTCAATACATACTGAGCATTCCCACGGACGGTGACGCCATCGGCACAAGTGATGTCACCGTGCTCATGCGCATGTCAGGATTTCCAAGACCTACTTCCAAGTGACCATTGATCTTTTACCCCATGTTCCCGTCGTGCACATATACACTCGCTGGGAAAACGTTTCAGGAAGCGTCGGGATGAATTTTTGCGTTTTGGCGAATATCGTGTTATCAAACGAAAAAAAAACAAACTAACAGACTTAGTAAATCAATCGTGATGATAACGCTCATGGACGGCATCCAATCGGTGACCAGGTTATTGTCTGCTTCATAAGAAATAGATACTTACTAGAGCAATGTAAGAAGATGTTACTGCGTTAAGACAGGCGGCAGTCTGGTAGACAAGCGGATGACAACGGAGGAACTGAGCATGGAATGATGGTGGAGTGATTATGTGGCGATATACGATGTACTAGTCCTCCTCATTTCTCACTCACACTCACTCGTTCACTCATTTACCCCCAAACCCTGGAGAAGCAAATGAGAACGACTATATGCGAATCAAACAACGACTCCCTGCTCCTCCGAAAAACGCTTCCCTTTCAAGTACACATGTGCGAGATCAAAGGTCAGATCAAAGGTCATCATGGTGACCCAATCCCTATCCATGTCAGCGAAACGGTTTCGTCACACTTATCAATCTATTTATGTTATCACACAACCCGCACTAGCCACACGACTCAAGCTCTGCAGGATTCTAGATACTCAAAGTCGCGAGTGCGCATGTTCGCGTTGATGTCAATTCCGGCGATGAGATCAATCCTGTACAATGTATCCGAAGATGTGTACATTGTGGCCCTCGCCAGGAAATCGGTTCTCGGAAGGCTGCGCCCCGAGAGGGTACACCAACATCCGCATATTATCGATACACATAATCTTTATAGGCGGTTGGTCCTTTCACCGTTATGAGTTATCATAACCACCGATCCAAAGAGGGATTTCTGCACATTAGCAATGCCTCTTCACAGGTAGTACGACAATACGATAACACGATGGTACGATAACACGGTGCTAGGATGCTACGATAGCACAACGATAATATGATACGATTCCTGACGGACATGTATCTTATACCAGATACATTATCAGTTGTGCTCTATGTCATGTTAACCTGTATAGGCGATACGTCATCAGTTGTGCCCTGTTAGCCTATGTATTGTTGAGTATCCCGAACGGACCTGTATCAATATAACAGAGGCGATACTCTATCAGTTGTGCTCTGCTATGTCATGTTAAATTCTCAGGACGGATCTGTATCGTATACAATATAGGTGACACGTTATCATTTGTGCTCTGTTAGGTCGTGTTAACTTAAAGTTTCCGGTCTGACATGTATCTAATATCATAGAGGCGATGTGCTATCAGTTGTGCTCTGTTATGTCATGTTAAAGTCTCCGAACGCACCTGTATCTAATATCATAGAGACAATACGCTATCTGTTGTGCTCTGCTATGTCATGTTAAAGTTTACGGACCGAGCTGTATGTACGATCAGACAGGTGATACGCTATCAGTTATGCTCTTTTATGTCAAATTGAAGTTTTCAGACGAACCTGTATCTAATATCATAGAGGCGATACGCTATCAGTTGTGCTCTGCTATGTCATGTTAAAATCTCCGGACGGACCTGTATCTCATATCATAGAGGCCATACGCTATCAGTTGTGCTCTGCTATGTCATGTTAAAGTCTCTGGACGAACCTGTATCTCATATCATAGAGGCCATACGCTATCAGTTGTGCTCAGCTATGCCATGTTAAAGTTTCCGGACGATACGTTATCAGTTGTGTTCTGCTATTCCTGACGGATCTGTAGCTTATATCCTTTCTGGCGGTTTGATCTAACGTGCAAGTATGTGTTGTGACCGGTCCTTACTTCATTAATTAGGAATGATCAACGAATTAAATCAGACTACGGCAAGATTGCTTCTCGCATGTTATTTCATCAAACTCAGAACGAGGCTCAATTACATCCCATAATATCATTCAGGAATCTACGGTGGCACAGAAGTGCTATAGCTTCACAGAACATGACATCCCTCTTTTCCTAAGAAAGAGACTCTGGGTCAACTAACAAACTCATTTAAATCTCAGAATGTCAATGAACAATTAAAGTCAATGAATTCATCTCCTGAATGTTCAGATGCACAAAGTTCACTGCCCTGATAGGGTACTGGATATGAAATTAATTAATTAATTACCCAAACAGGGTGATACCGACTGTCAGTAATACGATGAACCAACGCGAACATTAAAATCAAACTTCCACCCGAACTCTGGGAAAATTGTGTCTTAGCCTTAAGGACTTTTAAAGTTCAATACTGTAAAGAGTTCATGTTCGATATAAATCACTCATGTCTTTACCGAGACAGATATATTATATTGTTACTTTACCATTAACTTCAAGTCATAAAGACTAAGATATATTAGTAGTTAATTCATTACATAGTCAGACAGTCTCTGTGGTGTTTTAACTTCTCTTCGCGGTCTGGCTGGGGTCACCATGGTGGGTGTAAGGACCTCTTTCGCGGGATGACCCTCTTCAATCACCGCACCAGGTGATATTTGTGGTTCCACTGAATAATCTTGTGTAGCGACAGTGGATTGTGACGGTGTCCCAATCGGCTGATGGACATGTGTATCAGATGTATACTTCTTCACGAAGGATGTGTTCCGTGAGTATTGTACCCCGGCAGGAGATTGGACGACAACCCTATTTCCAGTTTTGTTCACAACTGTATGCGGTGTCGCGTTGAACGGTGTGGTGAACTTGTTTACTTTTTCCTGTCTTATCAAGACTTGGTCACAGACTTCCACATCTGAGTAACGGGCTCCGCGGCGCTCGTCAGCATTGATTTTAGAAATCCCCTTCTGTTCGGAGTCTCGATCCCGAACTTCGAGGTCAGAATGACGTGACGTGCTGATGTCTGGGAGTTTCCCTCTCATCTTCCTGTTGAAGAGTAGCTCGGCTGGGCTCTTGCCAGTGGTAGTGTGTTCAATTCCCCTGTATATAGTGACATATTTCCTCAGTTCGCGTTTCCAGTCAAGTCCTTCTGACTGAGCGATACGGACTCGTTTTAACAGAGAGGCGTTCTGGCGCTCTACTTCGCCATTCGCTTGCGCCCACTTGGGAGTTGTTCTCAGGTGTTGAATTCCGTTGCTGTTGCAGAAATCGCGAAATTCCTCAGACACGAACTGCGGACCATTGTCCGACTTGATTGTCACAGGTAATCCATGACGACTGAAGATTGACTCCAAACTGTCAATCACTTTCGTGGAAGTGGTGGACATTAACACATCATATTCGTAGTAACGGCTGTAATAATCAACCACCACCAGTATAGAATGTCCTGATGGTAGCGGGCCAAGCAAGTCTGTGGCGACGTCTTGCCACGGGCCTTCCGGAAGTGGTGTAGGCCCGAGAGGCTCTGGTAGATCCGGACGTGCCACTAACTGGCATCCATGGCATGATTTGCAATGCCGCTCTGCAGCTCTGTCTATCCCGGGCCACCATACCTTGCCTCTGAGGTGCTGCTTGGTGCCCACAATTCCTAAATGTCCCTCATGAGCTAGGGCGAGGGCTCGAGGACGTAGCTTCTCCGGCAGTACAATGCGAGTACTCCGAAGAACGAGATATCCTATCACACATAACTCACTTGCGATCGGTGCATAAGATTTACATTTCTCGAAACGACCAGTTCGAATGGCTTCGCGCACAATCTTCAACTCCTCGTCGGCTTCGGAGGCTTCTTCAACCTCACGAGTGGTCATTGCGTTCGGTGTAGCATTCACGGCCACAAATCGTACATATTCATTAGATCCATGTGAATGTTCTTGTGTCTTGGCAGAACTGCCCAAAAGGCGAGAAAGCGGGTCAGCAATATTGTCCTTCCCAGGAATGTGCACAATTCTAAACTCATAAGGCTGGAGCCGTAGTACCCAACGCTCGATGCGTGCACACGGTTTGGAACGAGGACTGTAGATCACTTCCAGCGGCTTGTGGTCGGTCACTAAATCAAACTTTCTGCCATACAAGTACGGGTGCAGCTTTTCGCAGGCCCATACCAGTCCGAGAGCCTCACGCTCCGTTTGCGAGAATTTGCGCTCGCAATCAGTTAAACTACGACTAACGTAGCATACAGGAACCATCTTCCCTTGTTGTTCCTGTACCAACACGGCACCTAGTCCCACAGGACTTGCATCAGCGATAACCTTGGTAGGCGCGTCCTTGTCAAAGTAGGCTAGGGTGATAGCTTCAGCTATACTCTCCTTAAGAGTACGGAAGGATTCCTTCTGCTCTGGGCCAAATTCAAATGGTTCGTCCTTCCGAGTTAGTCGTCTGAGCGGCTCAGAGATTGTAGCATACTGCGGAATAAAACGACTGCTATAACTGACTAGACCCAAGAAACTCCGCACTTCTGATGCGCTTTCCGGTTCTCTGGCTTCAACTACTGCACGGACCCGTTCAGCTGTAGGTCCAATGCCTTTCTCTGACAGTAAGATCCCCATAAATACCAGTCTATCCATGTTAAATTGACACTTGTCAGGATTAAGTGTCAATCCACACTCCTCCAGGCGCTTCAATACTGCATGTAGGCGTTCGTTGTGAGATTTTTGGTTGGGAGCATGGACGATGATGTCATCGCTGATGTTTTCGACACCTTCTATGCCAGCAAGAGCAGCGGCGATTTCATGCTGGTATTGCTCACTAGCTGAAGATACTCCGAACATCAGCCTTTTGTATCTGTAAAGAGCTTTGTGTGTCGAGAATGTTGTTATACCACGTGATTCCGGCGTTAGTTCCAGCTGGTGGTAACCCCATTTCAAATCTAATTTGCTGAAAACAACAGATCCATTCATACCCTGCAGTAATTCATCCACCGTTGGGATTGGATATCGGCCCCGAACTATGGCTTCATTTGGTCGACGCATATCCAGACACCGTCTGATATCAGAATTGTTCTTTGGGACAATTACCACAGGATTGACCCATGGTGTAGGACCATCAACAGGTTCAATAATATCAGAGTCCAACAGTTCCTTGATTTTGGCTTCCACAGCACTACGCAGATGGAATGGCACACGTCTCAGTGGTTGAGCTACAGGTTCAACCTCTGGATCAATATGGAGGGTAACTTGTTTTGTTTTCAATTTTCCCACCCCATGGAATACATTGGGATACTGTTGTTGCAGATTTTCTTTACTGCCAGTCACAGCTGCGACATCGACGCCTATCCTCAGTACGCCCAGTTTTACAGCTGCTTCTTTTCCCAGTAGTGGTACACCATTGCCCTTAATCACTAGAAACTCTGCATCCTCACTGTATTTTCCCACTTTTGTTTCACATGTAAACATTCCCTTGACCGATAGCGGCTCATTGGCTGCATAGGAATACAGATTTCTCTCAATCGGTGGGACTTGGGAGTGACATTTAATCTTTTTTGATTTTAAGTGTTCCCAGGTTTTCTCATCCACAATATTTCTAGTAGCACCTGAATCCACTAACATCTCTAGATTCACTCCACCAACACAGACTTTCAGTTTTTCAGAAGTACAACTATCAGTCACTACGAATGCATAGTCATTTTGTTCTTCTACATGATTCACACTGTTGTGTTTTTTCTGTCCCTTGGATTTGCATTTTTTGGAGAAATGATCTTTGCCGTTGCACTTATGGCATGTCTGTCCACGTGCTGGGCATTTGGGATCACGGCCAAAATGGCCGACCATACCACACCTGTAACAGGATTTATCAGCTTTATTCCTGTCCATATTTTGCCTTAGCTTGTTCGCTTTGGAGAATTTCCCTGTTTTGTGGAAAACTCTATGTACAGTTTCTGTTTCAGTTTCATTTTTCTCAGATTTATTCACAGACAGTGCAGACATTTGTTCTTCAATTCTCTCGCACTGAGCAGCTACCTCTAATGAACGTGTGAGTGTTAGCCCCTGTCCCTCCTCCAAAAGTTTACGACGAACATAATCTGATGTACATTTGCTCAGAATGGAGTCTCTTATCTGGTTATCAGTATCATCAGCAAAATTACAGTCTCTAGCAGCTTTCCGTAAACGAGTTACAAACTGTTGAACAGTCTCACCTTTTTTCTGAATGACTTGGTGGTACGTCTGCCGGGCAAATGCTGCATTGACTTGAGGAACGAAGTATGTGTTTAAGGCGCCAACCGCCCTACCGTAGTCAGTAACTGTTCCAGCGTCGGCAAGCGTGGAGAAAATATCCTGTACATCTGGGCCAGCCAGATGTAATAATAAAGCTCTCCGTCGTTGTTTTGTTGAATCATCAGTGTCTGCATTAATAATCAGCCCCTTCCCGTCTGCATAAAGTTCAAACGATGTCAGCCATCTGGTCCAACGTGGACCCAGTGTGGCGGGCTCTGTGTAGCACTCAAATTTCGGCACAGCGTTTCGATCCATTTTCTGGCTCAAAATTTTGTACAGTTTACGTCGTACGCTTCGTTACGGGTTCAACTTACTCGTCGCCAATGTTGTGACCGGTCCTTACTTCATTAATTAGGAATGATCAACGAATTAAATCAGACTACGGCAAGATTGCTTCTCGCATGTTATTTCATCAAACTCAGAACGAGGCTCAATTACATCCCATAATATCATTCAGGAATCTACGGTGGCACAGAAGTGCTATAGCTTCACAGAACATGACAGTATGAAAAAAGGGTTAATACATTCAGCCCGTCAATACCGATATCTATTTAGCATGGGCACGGTTTGCTTTAAGTACCTGGTTAGAATAATTATAGAATAAATTAACCAACTGCAGTCTTATAATCCCGAAAGAATTGAATGACAGATTTCCACCTTTTTTCTTTCAGGTTCTCACGTGATGAACTCACATATCGAATATTCGAGGGTCGGTCTGGTTCTGGAATCTTTGACCGTGACCGTGTCCGGCAGTTTGGTATCAAACACGCTAGAAAACGGCATCACCGTTAAGGCAGAGTATGGCGAATTAAACTTCCACGATAGTTCCGTTGCAGACAGTATGGGCAATGGCATAGATGTACTGACACCGGGTAGTACATCTATTAAAAACTTGAGTATAAGAAACAGTGGTGAGCATGGTGTCAACGTAAACTCGAAGGTTGGTCACGTCATACTCGATAACGTGACTGTAGAGAAGAGCGGGGGTGCTGGGACAAATATTATATTTGATCATAATAACAATATCCAATCACAATTCGTCACAGTACAGAACTGTTTGTTCCGAGACCACCATATTGAACACGCGCTGTATATTAAAACTAATACTTATATGGACCCTTCTCGAGTTGTTATCAAGAACAATGCATTCGTGAGCAACCCAGGCGGTTCCGTGTTCTGTGATTTAAATTCGGATTCCGTTGGCATAGTTACCAGTAATACAGACCGGGTGTGTCTGGTGGAAAACAATTCGTTCTATAAGAGCGGATCCAACGAAATCAAGGTCGTCAACAACATGAACCTCGAAATATTCGGTAACACGTTTGACGAAGGAGATGCGGGTTCAGACTGCTTACTGAGAGTGGACGCAGGTGTTTATAGTGATCTCAGCCCTGTCTCTTGGAGAGATGTGGATATCCGTGGTAACACATTCGAGCTCTCCAAAGGCAAATGCATGATTGAATTGATATCATCTTACAAAGGTCAAAATGAAGGTAGCTTCACGGGTTCGTATAATCATAACCACGTTATCAACTGCAGCTCATCTTTAGCAAGCCTTGTTCTACAATCCCCCTTCTACAATGTGGTGGAGAATAATTTCGATAATCCGATTTCTGTTTACGAGGTCATGGTTACATGGGAGAAGATCTCCGGTTTGGGGGAGGGAACTATCCAAGCAAGGAACAACTGGTGGGGTACTGCTGACATAACAGAAGCAAGAGCTCGCGTTTTTGATGAAGAGGATGACGCAGATCTATATGCATTGATGATTGATCCAATACGAACGAGTAGAGTGATCGACTGTTCACAGGTTGCGGACTGTAACGGTCGGGGTCAGTGTCTCACACTGAATAAGTGTAAGTGTAATCCGGGCTGGACTGGGGAGAGTTGTATGGTAAGCGAATGCTCCGACGCTTGTCTAGGTAATGGTGACTGCTTAGGCCCAGACAAATGTCAATGTTTTACAGGCTGGGACGGTACGCGATGCGAAATTGCAACATGCTATAGTGTACAAAACTGGTCCAATCAAGGGATATGCACCAGGCCTGATACTTGTGAATGTTCTTCCGGATTTGACGGAAGAGATTGTTCAGAGGTCGTCTTGTCTACAACTATGGAGCCTACAGCTTCGATGAGAACTACAACAACAGAGACCACAACGACACCTAAACAAACAGAACCCCCAACCACAACAACGGCTAAACCAACACAGCCGCCTACCACAACAACGGCTAAACCAACAGAACCCCCCACAACAGCAACGGCCAGACAAACAGAACCCCCTACCACAACAACTGCTAAAACAACACGACCCCCTACCACAACAACGGCTAAACCAACAGAACCCCCTACCACAACAAATGCTAAACCAACTGAACCTCCTACCACATCTAGGGCGACAGAGCCACCCAAAGTGCCACCAACTTTCTCGACAATGCCTCCTTCAGTAACACCAGTGACAGTGACTGGTATATTCAATCAGACAAACGGGACAACTGTTGGTGAAATTTCCGGGTGCCAAAGAGGACAGGTTTTGCCTCCAATGACATTATTTTTACCCATCACTGTTGCTTTATTAATTTCTACATTAAATTTGTGAAATCAAGCAATGTAGCCACAGAAATTGATTACTAAATTTGTCTTTCAATTTAACTGAACACTTTGCTAGTGCTACCTGGAATAGTTAGGCGTATGAAAATTTTGAACAAAATGATATCACGTGGAGTGACTATATGAACTACATAATGCTGTATATAAAATAATAGTGGATTTAGTCCAACTAACTGACCATGCTATATATTTCGAAAGGTTGAATGCTGCGTTTGCATTCTGAATGACTTTAAACTTACCCCAACTTTAATAGGCCTACAATGAAATTTTGGGTCTCAACTACGTGTACATATAGTACCCTCAATGGCCACTCTCCGCTGACCTTTAATTGATATTTTCACTTTGGATAACTTGTAAGTAACGAAGAGCTTCAGAACAGATATAATTACCCGGTTCTGGTATATCAAATGACTTTATATACATGGTATCATGGACAAGAACGTAACACTGGTGTATTATTCATGACTGTATATGTATATATATATATATATATATATATATATATATATATATATATATGCTTGAAGTTGTGATATTTAATAAACTTGTGATTTGATATCAATCTGAATAAATCCCCTCCTTTGCCATTACGCCAGACCAATTATATATTTCTTGTTTCATGGGCAGATTTTTTTTCAAGATTGGAGGCGATAATAAAAGTAAAAATAAAATTGGATTTTTTTTTTAATATTGACTTTGGCTTACTTTGGTCACAAAAATATGCTACGAAAGCATATGAATCAACATTTATAACAGGCTAACATGTTAGTCAATCATATAGCTTAATACACGGACCAGCATATATAGTTTTTGTACATTTGCAAATTGAATTAAAGAAAAAAAAGGATTATTGTAAAAGGATTTTTGATTGATAAGTTGTGTTGGTGTTGTCTTCATTCTACAGATGACATATCTGATTTATTCTAATTTTTCTATGCACCTCTGTATATAACTATATTTAAAATAATTGAATTTTATATTAAAATATAATGTCAAATATTGATCCTGTATAAGGAGTCATGAGGTCCTCTTCGGCAACTCATCCCAAAAGGACATCGTATCTGACGACGATACAGCTCACCAGTCGCCAGTGTACGAGTTGTCACAGAGACACAGCTCACCAATTAACAACATACGAGTTGTCAGAGCATTTCCATCACAGCTCTCTAGATTTGTGTCTAATACCGCTTATGCCGGTGTTAGGGACCGTGTGGTCATGTCATCCAAGTTGCCACATGAACAGGTACAAAATAAGCGTACCTGAGATACAACACATATCACTAATCTTTAGATTCTTGGTATGTGCTTTAGAATAGGTTAACCAGAAGACTATACTGTGAAGTCATGTGGCTCTGTCAGTATGTCGGCACCTCTTCCCACTTCCCTTATATGCGTTGTAATTAGACATTTTCCTTTCCCTGTACATATCTTGAGAGGAGGGGGTCTTTCAATCGACGATTGTCATGAAATAAGTGACTGTTTGCAATTACTGATCAGTGGTAAAGATTTCCAAGGTTAGATAATGCCGTGGAACCTACTCTGACTGAATACATAGTAGATGAATAAATGATTATAGTTCCTCATCAGCCGCTTCAAAGTATATGATAAAACAACGAAATGACAACTTACGGATCAGAGCCAGATATGATACTGGGAAAATAACTATAAGGGAAATATCTATGCACATAAATAATACCCGGGTAGTAAATGCAGTTTCTCTGTTTCCTTATGGCGTAAAACATACCCGGAAGCGAGATACAAGTAAAACTCACTGGTTTTATCTTCAAAGATATTTTCGGTGTAGCTGTGTAGATGGGAGTGTTCGACCAGGCAGAAACTCTAGATATACTAGTAGTATATAGAGCGTAAATTCCCGCCGATTTATGCAAATTTGAGGCGGAACTGGGGCGGCTCTCGTCCAATCAGAAGCGAGTATTTCAAATCATCGATGACCTTTCTCACCTCCAACACAGAAGAGTTCCAATCTAGGGGGAGGGAACTCTGGGTCACTATAGTTCCGGCAAAGGGCCCCTAGGCATGTATTCATCCGCGGTGATGCGGTTTTGGCGGTGATTCGGTCTCGGGAAAAAGCTTCCGCGGAGAAAAAGTAGTCCCTAGATAAAATGGTCCGATTGGGTCGAGTGAGGTATCAAAGTGAAGCATTCGTGAAGGGGCATCTGATGGGCTGGGTGTGGGATTGAAATATCGGCATTCTGCGCATGCGCGGTGGCCAAAGGGTATGAAAATAGACGTTTTGGAGCTAGGGGAGCCACTACTGGTCCAATGGGATCGAGTGAGGTATCAAAGTGAAGCATTCGTGAAGGGGCATCTGATGGGCTGGGTGTGGGGTTGAAGTATCGGCATTCTGCGCATGCGCGGTGGCCGAAGGGTATGAAAATAGACGTTTTGGAGCTAGGGGAGCCACTAATGGTCCAATGGGGTCGAGTGAGGTATCAATGTGAAGCATTCATGAAGGGGCAGAATGGGTGTGGGGTTGAAATATCGGCATTCTGCGCATGCGCGGTGGCCAAAGGGTATGAAAATAGCCGTTTTGGAGCTAGGGGAGCCCCTAGTGGACCAATGGGGTCGAGTGAGGTATGAAAGTGAAGCATTCGTGAAGGGGCATCTGATGGGTTGGGTGTGCGGTAGGAATATCATTCTGCGCATGCGCAGACGCAATGCGGAGCTCTCGTCCAATCAGAAGCGAGTATTTCAAATCCGTCACAGAGCTCTCAGCCAATCAGAAGCGAGTATTTTGACCCGGTGCATTATGGGCCATATCCAAGATGGCGGCACGTATGTTCAAGATGGCGGCACATCCGGTGTCGAAAACTGGCCATTTCGTCGGGATGTGGTCACCTAGTGTCGAAAACTGGACCTTGTATGGGTCCTGCTAGACGTTTTGGAGCTAGGGGAGCCCCTAATGGGCCGATGGAGTTGTATGAGGTATCAAAGTGAAGTATACTTCAAGCATGGGTGGGTGCATGTAAATTTGCCCGTCAACGCCCGTCGTTACGCCTTAACGCTCTTACATAACGTCTTGACGCCATGATATAGACCGGAGAGAGAACAACAACAACGACAAGGATGACACATGAGAGAACAACAACAACAAGAAGTTTTTTCATATAGTTTATTTTCCCCAATGTCACATCATACCCACGCTGGGGGAGCCGCGTTAGGTATGTTTACAACTCAAAAAGACTCTTGCCCAATCATAGGCCACCATTTGCATGTTTCATATTCGTTCCTGGCCGTTAGATGTATTCTTGTCCAATCAGAAGTCGCCATTTCAGCAAGTTCCATCTTCGGCCATGTTCGCTCTGAACCGTTTATTCTAATCATCGTCGGACAGGCCTGGATATTCTTCGGGCAGCATGTCCTGAAACAGTTGTTTGCGCATTCTGATCGCATTTTCCAGGGCCTCGGTGGGTGGTAGCCCCATAGCCTCTTCCAAGTGACGCTTGGTCTTCATGATGGACCTGTGCGTGGGGTCGCCTTTCATTTCAAGCGGTAGTAAGGTATACTGTTCATAGATCGCCATGGCTGTTTTCCTGATGCGGGGGCGCATTTGGGTGTACGTCTGTTGTAAATTATCCTCTCCGGCGTCCTCTATCGCTGCAGCGTAAGTATTGATAGCTGCTGTCACAATACGATCCCAGAAGGTAGGTTCTGCCTCACTTTCCACGGACGTATGCTGACTATCTGAGGTCAAGCTCTCCGTATCACTAGATAGACTCTCAGCAATCTCTGTTTCGGTATCAGTCGATACACTCTCATCAGTCTCTGTATCAGCATCCCCGTCAACGGACTCCTCGGAGTCTTCAATCCCATGTATATTTTTCTGGTGTCGCATCATATCGTAACGTCTGGTGAACGTGCGTTCGCACTCAGAGCAAGTATAAGTCATGTTGACGGTTGAACGTCGACTGTGCGTGTTTTTGAAAATACGCTCGCTTTTATAGACAGTAACGCCCGTCAACGCTTGGCTTAACGCTTCAACGCCCTGGTGAATTAGCTCAGACGCTCTGATTTCCATGGAATTGACACCAATTCATCGAAATGCAGCGACGCCCGTCAACGCCCGTCGTTACGCCTTAACGCCCGTCTCAACGCCTTAACACACTTTCTTAACTGACATACGCCGCTCTATGTAAGAACCCCCGTGTGGCAGAGCTCTTGGTCTGGTTCACGTGACCGGAACTGACCTTTGACCCGGCGCGCGCGGTGTAAAGGTTTCCACCGCGGTCCTGGAAAATGCGATCAGAATGCGCAAACAACTGTTTCAGGACATGCTGCCCGAAGAATATCCAGGCCTGTCCGACGATGATTAGAATAAACGGTTCAGAGCGAACATGGCCGAAGATGGAACTTGCTAAAATGGCGACTTCTGATTGGACAAGAATACATCTAACGGCCAGGAACGAATATGAAACATGCAAATGGTGGCCTATGATTGGGCAAGAGTCTTTTTGAGTTGTAAACATACCCAACGCGGCTCCCCCAGCGTGGGTATGATGTGACATTGGGGAAAATAAACTATATGAAAAAACATGTGTCATCCTTGTTGTTGTTGTTCTCTCTCCGGTCTATATCATGGCGTCAAGGCGTTATGTAAGAGCGTTAAGGCGTAACGGCGGGCGTTGACGGGCGTCACTGCATTTCGATGAATTGGTGTCAATTCCATGGAATATCTAGAAAATCAGAACTTCTGAGCTATTTCACCAGGGCGTTGAAGCGTTAAGCTTGGCGTTGGCGGGCGTTGCTACAATATGACACCTCATACGACGCATTCGGACCAAGATTGGAGAACAACACAAAGTATTGGTAGTTCAAGGCAATATCTCTGGACGCCTTCCCTTGAGGAAAGAGATTCTGGGTCAAATAGATGACGGACAGATTCTGATGATGGGATCCTTTCCACATAACCCCAAAAATGCCTGTTTTCTCTACTACGGCCAGGCTGCGCATGCGCAGATTGACGCGACTTGCACTTAAAAACACGCCATTCTGACTCTACCCCACACAAGCTTCACATTGATACCTCACACGACCCATTCGAACCGTGAATAGCCCATCTCTGCCCCCAAACACACACCCACATACCCCCAAAATGCCTGCTTTCTATACTACGGCCAGGCTGCGCATGCGCAGACTATTGAACACGGACGAACCATTAGTGTAGTCAAGTGCTCCTCCACGAGAGCTTCAAAATAAGAGACTTCAAAATAAGACCTCACTCGACCCCATCGGATCATTAGGGACTCACCTAGACCCCAACACGTCCACCCCGTATGGGCCTATACACCCATAGCCATGCAGTATAGGCCTATGGGCCTACCCAGGCCTCCGTGACTTTTTCCAAAAATTTCACCGTTTCGCTCCGCGACACTTCCTATCATGTTCTAAATGACGAGACGTGAAAAACAAATCCAAACAACCCTACCGCAAATGTATAGAAGTACGTTTCCCAGGGGGACAAACATTGATCCTATACCCCCAGTATGGGACTATATGGGTCTATATGGGGCTATATCGTACTTTTTCCAAAAAAAATTACATGCACCCACCCATGCTTGAAATATACTTCACTTTGATACCTCATACAACTCCATCGGCCCATTAGGAGCTCCCCTAGCTCCAAAACGTCTAGCAGGACCCATACAAGGTCCAGTTTTCGACACTAGGTGACCACATCCCGGCGAAATGGCCAGTTTTCGACACCGGATGTGCCGCCATCTTGAACATACCTGCCGCCATCTTGGATATGGCCCATAATGCACCGGGTCAAAATACTCGCTTCTGATTGGCTGAGAGCTCTGTGACGGATTTGAAATACTCGCTTCTGATTGGACGAGAGCTCCGCATTGCGTCTGCGCATGCGCAGAATGATATTCCTACCGCACACCCAACCCATCAGATGCCCCTTCACGAATGCTTCACTTTCATACCTCACTCGACCCCATTGGACCATTAGGGGCTCCCCTAGCTCCAAAACGTCTATT
>JAVTVY010026865.1:0-106777 GCA_036873755.1 Hanleya hanleyi | reverse complement strand
ATGGTGTGGTAAGTTTCAACCCCCTAGCTCAAGGGGTAAGAAAAATAATTAGGGGGGCAACCCCCCCCCCCTCCTCCCAAGACCAGGACAGGTCCCAAAAACCCCAGGCCAAATAGGGCTAAATCTTTGCGTTGAGACCACGCTCGACAACGAACTGTAATATTGCGAATGTTTCGTGTTGAATGCAATACCGCTTGACCAATCAACCGATTGATTATCTTTTCACGTCAAAATCACCAGCCACATAATAACTTTCATTTATACATTACATGTTTTATACGAATCGATTGTTATAACAACCATAATAGATCATGAATGAAAAGCAAAACGAATTTGAACATTTGAAACCAATACATGTGCTATTCCGAGCACAGAAACGATTCGTCATTGCTGAAACCAATTGGAGCGATATACTGGCGTCTGGCGACTACAAATCAACCATATGACTCTACAGGAAAGCATTCCTCGGCACCTAAAATGCAGACCCGATAATACGGTGGATTATGGGACGTAGCCTTAGTATCTCAGCCGCGCGCTTTTGCATCTGTTCATGAGGAGATTATGAAGTATCCGCACGAACCCTAGTACCGGCTGGAGCGGAATTAGATACACCAGCTTAAGAATGTCGGGAGCTGTGATGACGGATCAGCTCAAACAGCTTATCTGATGTTAATGGATGAAGATCGTGAACGTCTGATGGAGTAAACGCCTCAGCATGGGTAAACCTGGTAAATGCTAGAATAACAAGAAAAGCTAACCTGAAATGCCCGACGTCGTACGGCTCGTATGTCGTATTATAAAATTGAATTACAGGTCTAAGGTTTGTCGTACTAACTCAGGGCCGGCGACCGGGGCCAATACGCCAGACCGAGCACCTGTAACTGGGCCAATAGGAAAACACATAATGATTTTTATTAATTACCTTTTCTGAATAGGCAACATGATGCTTTCTTTGATGGGATTAGACGACTCATCGCAAAAAAATTAGCGATCATGGTGGAAAATTACATTGTCACTCTCGAACGAGAGATCTGATTTGTCACACTCAAGGATATTTCATTCACACAGCCACTTTGAATGGCCGATGAAACCGGAGTACCCGGGAAGATCACCGTCTGTCGACAAGTAACTGGCAAGTCTTAACACATGCACCAGCGGGACTCGAACCAGTGCCGGTTCAGCGGTGTGAGGCTAGCGATTAGAAACACCTTATACCACTCGGCCATGGTAGATACCTCATGTAGGAAGCTATTGTCTGAGTCTTTGTGCAGCTGAAAAGATTCAAGTCTAGACATATTGTTGTTCCCAGGCTTGACTTTTGTGATTCTTACATAGAGTATGAATCTCGGCAATCATGGGCCTGCCTAACCAAAAACTGTCAAGACAGATGCATGACAATTTAGATGGTTTGGTCTTTTATCAAATATTTGAGAAACGATGAGTTGCATTTACCGCTTCGGTTCTGATAATGTTATTGTACATGTTGCAGTTGTTTTGTCGGGATTGAAGTAGCATTGAAACGCATGACCGATAACCCAGAATTTCTAGGTCAGGATTAGACAAATCTTTGTTTGGCCGAAACAGCAAATTCGATGTTTTTGTCGATTGATTTCGGAGGCGCATTTTCTATAAACACATCTTTGATTTAACTGGTAATGCAACAATTACAAGCGTCTAGTCCGTCATTCATAATTCAACCGTTGTCCACTAAAGAATATCCGCGTCTATAATCCAAAGATCTATTCCATATTCCATATAACAGTATTAGCACCAAATTCAAAAAGACAATCATAGTATACAAAAACATAGGCTAGTTTCCCGCAAGAGAGAAGAGGTCAACAGTTTTCAATGATGCCGACAAGACATCATGATGTTCCAAAAATATAAAATCCGTATCGCTGATCAGTATTCTTAATCTATAATAATCGTTGTAAAGTCGTCATCTAGAGAACGATGTATCTCAGTCACGGTTTGATTGTGACTGTTCATATGAGCACCACGAGGATCATAAGTACATGGCTTCATACGGCCCCTAGCCCCGGGTTAAGCGGAATTAGACACAAGTTACGAAACGTAGCTAAATCTTGCATGCTACGTTCGTATTTTCCTATCAGCATGCGATATGTATCGCCAAATTTGAGAAACTTTGAGTGAAGGGGCTTGGTGGCATAGCCCTGTTTTATGAGTTTCTGCAACAATGTTTTGTGATGTTTAAAATCGTCAAATTTAACACAGGATCTAGCAAATGCTACTAAGCGAGATATGTATACGCCATATGCAGGTCCCACTGGAATATTACTGTCCAGAAAGGGATAGTTTACGATGTCGAAATTGTAATCATCTCTTTTGTCATAAAGTCGACGAGAGAGAATGCCCGCTTCTATATAGATCTAAATATGATGTGCCTGTAGGGATATCTGTTGTTTCCTTCAAACCCAGTGAAGGTGGATATATATCCTTCACTGCGTCATTTATATAGCGATTATCCACAGCAAGAAGATCGTCTATATAACGTTTGGTGAATGAGATGGAACGGTTTTTGAAAGCGCCTGCATATAGTCATATTCATAAGAGAACAGATACAGGTCAGCCAACAGGGGCGCACAAATAGTGCCCATTGAAATACCTATATGCTGCTGATATATTGTGTTGCCAAATTTCACATAGATATTTTTAATGAAAAATTCAAGCAACTCTATAAACAAAGAAACATCCCATGAATTATATCTCTTGTATGTAGTAGAGCTAAAGAATGCTTTATGGCTCCCGACATTAATATATCTACGATCAGTTTTCTTGAACACAGATACTATTAATGAACTTAGACGGTCAATAATGTCCTGATGAGGGATTGTAGTATAGAGAGTTGAGAAATCTCATGTGGATACATGTCTGTACGGTATGTGACCTTTCGCATCAAGTTCTTCCGTAAGACATTTTGAGTTTTTCAATATCCACATACAGTCATCGCCAGAGGTTTTAGAAATAGTGGCGCAATACCTTTCCCAAAATGCTTTTACCTTCTGAAGGGACCTCGTCAATATGGTTGAAAGAAGCTTGGTGGTGCAGCTTCTAGAACCAGCTATGAATTTAGCTTTGTATGGTGATTTATGCATTGTGGGAGTCCAGTATACTTTTGGTATGTCGTTATGATTGGTTGGAAGACAAATCCCACAGGGATTTCTCTGAACCCGCCTTTATCTTCTGGTCGGCCTTCAGATTTATTCTTCTAGGCTCTCTATATTTAGGTCCTTTCATCAGGAGTAATTTCAGGTCCTTATCACTCACCACATCAAGGTCACCAGTCACAATATGTTTGCATGGTGTAAAGATAAAGTTCGACGATTCACAATCACAGCTATAGCCGCCTGACGTGTGTAAGCTCCAGTCACACTCCTTGACAGCATTGGAGTAATTGAATATTTTGGTGGCAATTTAACAAGCAATTTCTATGGAATGTATACTGCCGAAATGTGTGTAAGCGCCTTTTCCATATTGGTCTACTTTCAGTACTGTCAAATGTGGGCCGATTTAGCCATATAAAGTTAATATCATTGATAGTTAATTGATAATATATATTCTATTCCTTTGACATAGTTTATATGAAATGAACTGTCCTGGGAAATCCCATATATTTTGTTCATTTTCAAGACACGGATGAGTCGAGGTGCAGTCCATACAACGCGACATTGAGTCTAATTGATCTTAGAAAAGAAACAGTTAACGTTATCAGCGCTCCTAATCAGCAAGAGTCAAATTCTTTGCCTTTTGTATTGACCCGCCTGACAGAGGGTCAATGACTGGGTGATGCAAAAACAACAACAGTTTCAGGGCGAAAACCAGATCATGCTTCGTCATGGGTCAAATCAAACAGTCGTACGGTTGTGTATAAAGATGGGGATGGCTCAACTACTTAAAAAAGACGCAGGTCGAATGTCCAATCGCTGGAGGAGAGACAGGTGAAACAGCTCACTTTCACCGTCTTTTAATACCTACGGTTGACAGATAGACCTACAATCTATATAGATTGTTTATTACAGTGTTTCTCTTGGCGAGGAGGTCAGACAGGCGAATGGAATTTAACAGTTCAAACTTCACTGTCCTGCCACGCTTTGTGTAACATGCAGCCTCTCATGCCCAAAGATGGAAGCATTTAATTGTAAGACTGTTGTTTCGCTCCACAGAATTTCGTGAAGCAAGGTAATTTCCAGGGTGAGCTATGACTGCGGCAGTTCCACTATGTGCTTTTCGCCTAGAAATTCATTGTAATGGACAAATGTAGAACACTGCTGAACAATTTCTTTATTTCAATGGAATGAACAGTCAAAATCCTTTGTCATTCTAAAGATAAAATACTAAGATTGAAAGTCCACGCTCAAGTAAGAACCGTACTAAAGAGTCAAGAGACAAACATACAGAATTTATAAAATTATAAATTATAGGTAATTAAATAGGAATTGTTCACAAAATAATAATATTTTGACCATATTGTGAAGTAAAAGTACAATGACCTCGGTTAATTCATTTAATAAATCCCATTATTATGCTTAGCAACCTTCGTGCCTTGTGCATTTGGTACATTCATAACAAATTCATAAACATGAGATTATAACCTAGATACATGTATAGCGTATCAGCTTATATTCGTGCATCTCAGATTTTTCCCTCGGTCATTTAAAGTTTTTCTGGAAAGCCAAAAGATTAAGGTCGATTAATGAGGACTTGCTTGATGCCGAGCTCGTTCTTGAAGTTCTGCATTTGTTTTTATTTACTTTGCAATTTGACATCATATAACCTTATACAGTTATAATGTACTTTCTGATGGAATGTTGATGTAACATTTATGACCAAATCCAATCTTATGAGGGTGACGTTGTCAAATGTGCATTAGAAGGTCAAGATTTTTTCCTCTGATAAACTTGTTATCACCTGTCCTTCCTTAAACATTTTGTGATTAAATAGGCACAACAATTAACTTCTTAGAGTTATTGCCATGTTACTAGTTTGCAGATTGGTTAGGTTATAATTTTCATAACTTCTGTGAGTTGGTCCCCTGACTGGTGAAGATTACGATCCCGCCGTCCGTATTTTGAAATTACCGACTGCATATGTGGCCAAAGGAGAACTCTGATAATGAGAGAATATCCCACATGACCAGACTTTCAGACGACATTCAACGCTCTATACTTTTAGGCTTGGTAAATCAATGACTCCTGCACCTTCGACACAAGTCAGTCAAATCGGTCGAATTCTTCGAGGAACCCATTATAGAGTCTCGTATCGAACATAATAGGTATGTACTCCGACCTCCTAGAATGGCTGTCTAAAAAGTGGAACGGATATTAGAAGGCAAGAGAATTCGCGACCAAATTGTTTCCCACATTATAGCTGCATTCCCATCTTCGGAGATATAACGTAATTGTTACCTCTGGGTCTCATGTGTATGGATATATATAAATTGGCCCTACTTTCCGGAGAATATCACAATGGATTCATTTTCGATAAAGGGTGTGAGGAATATAGGCATTTGGAAGAGGGCTAATCATTTTGGTTAGTTGTATGGAACGGTTACCGCCATATGCCAATATTCCGGTCCAGAAAGGGGTTGTTAAGTTTTTCAGTCATACTGTCTGTTGATAGAGGTGAGGACATTTTGATACATGCAAGTGTATCAGGTCCCGTTTTGATATCGAGAGTATTAAAGTTATAGATCCAGCTTTTTCCAATTGGGCTCGGTACATGATGTGAGGTTTTGGTAATATAATAATGAATATGGCTGTGACCAGTCGAATCTTATTTCCATTAAACGTTTTGTTGTCCATATGAAATTTTTTATTTGGCTACAAGAATAGGGAATTCTATGAATGAGATACGACCCGGGGAGTGGGCTGATCTTCACCCGCAGCCCAAGCTAAGCTAGGGTTACACGATATCGCTACATAAATGCTCCTTCTTGAATCGCTCTATGCATCCGTCATTTAAAATATGTAACGATACCTTATTTTATTTCTTTATTGGTTTATTTTATCTAATTGTTTTGTTCGCTTGTTTATCATTTCTATGTTCAGCAAAGGCCGTCAGTGCCGAATACCTGAATATCTTACCTATTTCATATATATATTAATTTAGGAATAAAACATGGCGCCACAATCTAACAGTGCCGACGAGAATCCATTTTGATATTGTCGACAGGATATATGGCTGCAGGGGATGTTCGACAATGAGAAGAATGTGCGGAAAAGGAGCTAATTTGAGTTGCAAATCGCATAGGCCAAACCTTTCAGACGAGATTAAATGTCCTATATCTTGCGGGCTTATCTTGGTCAACGCGTTGACTCCTGTGAATTGCAAGACGTTCAAGTATCAGCGCATGCCAGCCCAATCAACCGAGGTATTGTAGGAACAAATTATCGGTCAAGGTGGACTATATATTCCATCTACATGTATCTCCAGACGGGTTATACCCATATCCTAACCACGAGAATGTACCAGCAAGCGCCTCCACTAAAAGTTTCTCCAATTTCACTATACATATCGCATACGTACAGCAAAATACGAATGTAGCGAGCAAGATCTATGGCGTTACGTTTCGTAACTTGTATCTAATTTCGCTTAACTCGGGGCTAGGGACCGTGTGAATCCATGCATTTCAAGGCCTTCATGGTGTTCATATGAACAAACGCAACCTAAGCGTGACTGAAATACATCATACTCTAAATAACTACTTGAACGAAAATCGTATAGATTAAGAATAATGATCAGGGATATGGATTTGGTATTTTTGGAACATCATGATGTCTTGCCGGCATCGTTTAAAACTGTTGACCGCTTCTCTCTTGCAGAAAATTAACCTATTTTTATGTATATTATGATTTTTTTTAATTTGGTGCTAATATTGTTATATGATTTAGTCCTTTGGATTATGGACGCGGAAATTCTTCAATGGGCGACGGTTGAATAATGAATCACGGACTAGAGGCTTGAATTTCGCTGAATTCGTGTCAGCTGTGAATTACAAGCGTCTAGTCCGTCATTCATAATCCAGCCGTCGTCCATTAGAGAATATCCGCGTCCATAATCCAAAGACCTATTCCATTTTCCATATAACAGTATTAGCACCAAATTCAAAAAGACAATCATAGTATATCTAAACATAGGCTTGTTTCCTGCAAGAGAGAAGCGGTCAACAGTTTTCAATGATGCCGGCAAGACATCATGATGTTCCAAAAATATCAAATCCGTATCGCTGATCAGTATTCTTAATCCATAATATTCGTTATAGAGTCGTCATCTAAAAAAAAAAAAAAAGATGTATCTCAGTCACGCTTTGATTGTGACTGTTCATATGAGTACCATGAGGATCTTGAAGTACATGGGTTCATACGGCCCCTAGCCCCGGGTTAAGCGGAATTAGACACAAGTTACGAAACGTAGCACCATAGATCTTGCACGCTACGTTCGTATTTTGCTATCAGCATGCAATATGTATCGCCAAATTTGAGAAACTTTGAGTGGAGGCGCTTGATGGAATAGCCCTGTAAGTTTCTGCAACAATGTTTTGTGACGTTGATTAAAATCATCACATTTAACACAGGATCTAGCAAATGCTACTAAGCGAGATATGTATACGCCATATGCAGGTCCCACTGGAATATTACTATCCAGAAAGGGATAGTTTACGATGTCGAAATTGTAATCATCTCTTTTGTCATAAAGTCGACGAGAGAGAATGCCCGCTTCATTTTTATAGAGATAGAGATCTAAATAAGATGTGCCTGTAGGGCTATCTGTAGTTTCCTTCAAATCCAGTGAAGGTGGATATATATCCTTCATTGCGTCATTTACATAGCGATTATCCACAGCGAGAAGATCGTCTATATAGCGTTTGGTGAATGAGAAGGAACGGGCTTTGAATGGATCGGTTTTTGAAAGCGCCTGCATATAGTCATATTCATAAGAGAATAGATACAGGTCAGCCAACAGGGGTGCACAATTAGTACCCATTGGAATACCTATATCCTGCTGATATATTGTGTTGCCAAATTTCACATAGATATTTTTAATGAGAAATTCAAGCAACTCTATAAACAAAGAAACATCCCATGAATGATATCTCTTGTATGTAGTCGAGCTAAAGAATGCTTTATGGCTTCCGACATTAATATATCTACGATCAGTTTTCTTGAACACAGATACTATTAATGAACTTAGACGGTCAATAAGGTCCTGATGAGGGATTGTAGTATAGAGAGTCGAGAAATCCCATGTGGATACATGTCTGTACGGTATGTGACCTTTAGCATCAAACTCTTCCGTAAGACATTTTGAGTTTTTCAATATCCACATACATTCAACGCCAGAGTTCTTAGAAATAGTGGCGCAATACCTTTCCCAAAATGCCTTTACCTCCTGAAGGGCCCTCATCAATAGGGTTGAAAGAAGCTTGGTGGTGCAGCTTCTAGAACCAGCTATGAACCTAGCTTTGTATGGTGATTTATGCATCTTGGGAGTCCAGTATATTTTTGGTATGTCGTTATGATTGGTTGGAAGACGAATACCTCTTTCCCTGAGAAACCTTTTGTGATTGTTAAATATATCTTCCAGAGTAAATGCAGTTTGGGAGTAAGTAGACGTATTTGATGAAGATATGTCTACACTCAATTCTTTAACCAGCACCTGGTAATAGTAATATTTACATATGAATATTATATTATTCGGAGCTTTGTCTGCTGGGACTATGACGAATTTACTCTGGAGATTTGCTAGAACTTCTTGCGAATTGAGGTTTCTCAGAACTTGTTTTGCTTGGGGAAGAGTACTTCTGTCAACATGGCGGATCGTTTCAACGACCTTGCTCTTGGTGAGGTCCAGCCAATCAGCGAGTACTGTAGGTTCAACTTTTTCTCGCTTAGACCAATCAATAACGCACTGTTCCAATGCAGACAGGACTATCTTCTGGTCGGCCTTCAGATTTATTCTTCTTGGCTCTCTATATTTAGGTCCTTTCATCAGGAGTAATTTCAGATCCTTATCACTCACCACATCAAGGTCACCAGTCACAATATGTTTGCATGGTGTATAGATAAAGTTCGACGATTCACAATCACAACTATAGCCTCCTGACGTGTATAAGTTCCAGTCAAACTCCTGGACAGCATTTGAGTAATTGAATATTTTGGTGGCTATAGATTTAATGTACTTATATGAAATGCAAGGAGGTTCTGTGAACTTAAAATAGTTTGGTACAGCGTTGCGTACCTCTGGATCATTCAGGATTCGAGGTAAATTAATGATGTCCAGTCCTTTATCTAAGTAGTTGAGTTTCAAGAAAAGCCGATCGTCTTTATGTAATGGCCTGCACGTAATAGCAAATATTGGAGAAACACAAATTTCATGGGCGCGGTCATCTTTGCACAGAATGCTGTTCGAAAATAGACTGAGCGAAATATCAACAGAATGTTGAAAATAGACTCTAATTTAGTGACATTTTCAAACATCGATTACGAATTCATCACCTGTTTTCAAACGAGCAGTCCCATCTCCACTCCTTCACCAGTCCTCAGTCAACTCATGCTTATATCCCAATACCTCTTTGCGTAACGTTTGCACACGGCCACCTACGATATATTAGTTCCGTTATACCTATAAGGACTTATATCAAATATAATAGCTATTGTACTTCATCATCTCTGTGTGGTTGTCCAAAAAGTGGAATGGTTATTTGACAAATTGGAGATCTGGGAATACGTGCGACAAATATGATTTCCCTACTTGTAGAAGCTACATAAATCTAGTTCCTTACTTCGCTGAAGTAGCAAAATGCTGCCTCTGGCAGTCATGTGTATGGATACATATAACCATGAGAGCCTGGCATGCTTCCGGAAAGAATCCTGGGCATGGGGAGTTAGTTCCTGACAAAGGATGTACGAAACTGGGATCGAGATCAGGCTATTTATTGCGCTAAAGACATAACTTTCCCCAAGGCAGCCTTGTGACGGCGATATATACGTCAATATTTCAACCCAGAAAGGAGTTATTAATATTTTTTTCTCGCATTTTTTTCACATGGAGGTGACGCGAGTTGTGATAAATGCATGAGATAGAAACTAGAGAAAATAGCATAGTCAAAGACAAGCCCATGCAATAGGCATCCTGGTGGTTTAGAAAATGCATCGATGTGTTTCACAAAGCTATCTAATCTTCGTACTTAACGTTTTATCAAACGCCACATTTATGATAATCCTAATTATACTTTTTTGCCTATATAGGTAACAAACCGCCCGTTTCATGAAATTTTGTGTCGGAAATTAAATTGACCCGAGTGAGGCATTTCAAATTCCGAATCGGACAATGTACTTTTTCAGAGGGAAAATGATCAAGCTTGGATTTTTTTCCCCAAAACTTTAACTAGGAAAACTAAAAGTTGGCAGGGTATATCTATCCAGTACCACAATAGCACACATGCAGCCCTTTATGCCAGTACGTGCCATGGAAATCTATTTTATGAATATACCGGTGTGACGGAAACGGTGGTCCCTCAGATATGAGTGTCCGCTTGCTATGCTTTAACTCAGCCCGGACACTGACATCTGAAAAGGATCATTTGGATATCAGAGCCCGCCCTAGTTAAAGCATAGGAGACCGGACACTGGTCTCTGGGGACCACCGTTTCTATCACACCGGACTATATAAATAATTGCGATCGCATATTGAATCGCGATAAGGCTGGTCTGAATTGAATAATCTGCGCACAGAAGGCTGGGTGAAGCCTGTTTGTTAACTTTACTTCAATCTTCAGCTTCAAATAAATCAGCTCATAATAGTAGTATTGTTGCATGTCTTCGGTTGTCACGGGGCAAAGGATATTGATATTGGGACGTAATGCTTCAACGGGTTAATTTGTAGTCACGGTTTGCCTCGATAAAACTTGATAGAACTCCTGATCAATCTGCCGCATCCACTGATCATACTACTGGCTGACTTCCGGGAGTTTAATATCAAGTGATATGCCATGAAAAGTCTTCAGGTCCGTTGTGATTGTTCACAAGTGATTTGATGCGAGGATGCACGCTATTATAGCGAAAACATTGCATGCTTATCACCCAGTTTGATTATCTATACGATACTAACAATTTACCAGAGCGCATCACAATGAATGAGTTTCATTGTTCAAATATATCCACCATATTTGAACTTTATTAGGTATAGCAGCAGTTATAAGTAAGGCAACAAAGCGTTCCACTGATTTTGACCAATTAAACGATAGCATTTCCCATTCCATGTAACTCTCTGAAATCCAAGTATCTGCACCTTCGCCCGGGCTAAGCTACAAGCTTAAGAGACAATAGGCAATCCAATGGTAAATGCAAATGTGTATCACAGGGAAAAAGAGTCTCAAGGGTCTCAAGAGGCCAAACGAATTTGTTCATTTAATCTGACCACATATGAAGGTTCTTTCATCAAGTATGCATCATCAGCTTACCCTAGTATTTGACGAAAGGACTATTTTAGCATCTTTAACTTGAAAATATATCAAATATCGTAAATTAAATCTATTACTCCAGAATGAATCATAAAATGAAAACTAAACTAGGCAGAGTGGGTCTTGCGAAGCCTATAGTGAGTCACGCTTCACTGCGCACTCCATCTGAGACCGATATCGTGGAAGTCCCATTAATATTTTCTTACATATAACAACTGAAGTACCAGCTTAATAACGTCCTTGACTATTCTGGAGCAAAGAGTCACTATTTTAGAGTCCAACATGAAAAGAAATGAAAGTTAGATTTCAACTTATATGGAAAAATAACAACGGCTGCATGACCAAAATCATCCAGGTATAGCTATCCGGAGCTCTTGGCGTGACCCAATCTCCTGCCAGTTACTTATTTTTTCGACAGTCGATCTCGGCGTTTTGGAACCTTTTCTTTCGCAAATGTGCCTCTTTGGGAATTAGTCGAAATTACAGAGGACTAGGATGTCAGTACCAGGGTTATGTTCTGGGATTACGAAGTTACTCCTTCAATCCATCGCATAATAATAACAGTATTGTTCAATGTCATCGCCTGCCACGGGGTATAGGATATGGATAATGGCACGTAATGCTTTGCACGTAAATCAAACAGGGTAATTTGTATTCACGGTTTGCCCCGATGAAAATTGATAGAATCCCAAATCCACTGATCATACTACTCACTGACTTCCGGGAGCTTAATATCAAGTGACATCCCATGGGAAGGTCTCTCGGTCAGTTGCGATTGCTCACAGGTGATTTGATGCGATGAAGCACGCTTTTCATGACCAAAGCATTGCTTGATTATCACGCAGTTTGCATATCAATACGATATTAACGAGAGATCCTGAAGGATCTTGGCGCCCACCATTGTCCGATAATTGTAAGCTTAATGACAAGAGGATTTTTTTGTCCATTGTTACTAAGACGATTGAGTTGTAATTTTGTTTACCGAATTTCGAATCTGAGCGAAAAAGGTACACTGAAAAACACCAAGATATAATCTTTCTAAGTTTCAGGAGTTTCAAGATTTCTAGAAACTGTACTTCTGTCGGTTGTTATAGTACAAGAGAAATGAGCTAGTTAGTCTGAAAGTGAATGTACATGTACGGAGGATCCTTCATCTTCGTTTTGTAGTATTTTTGTTTTTTGTTTTGCACGTGTCATCATTGGGTACTGGAAGCGAAGAAAAATCTCTGACACTTTGGCATACTTAAGATTTTATAATTAGGAACGAATGCTAATTCTGTTCTGTTTATTGGACTAGTTTCAGATCTCTCTTTTAAGATACCATGCTCGAAAATAGCAAGTTGGTACAATAGTTAATACTGAAGGGATCCGGCCCGCACAGTAATGTTGAAACTTCTAATTTGAAAGTGTCTGAATCCTGATTATATCCCTTGAGTCGAAACATGCAGAGTTTACAGTTGTCGAGTTGTAGCATTGTGTCACAAGAGTGACGTCCCTTCATGTAGCTGACCCGCCGACAGACGAAAGGGTGGGGCAGTTCACATGCAACTGCATGGACTAAGAAAACTGATTTAAAATTTGAAGAAATACATTTTAATTCCGAATTATTTGAACTCCTTGATATGGAAGGTGAAGATATGGATATTCTCTATAGTCAATATATAGAATATGCCCCACCATTTGATCTGCCGACTCTTGTGATGCAACGTCACAATCCGTATTAAATGGATTTTCGAATCGGACCAAAAAGGGTATCTTGCACAACTAGGCCCCATGTGGGACCTGTGTACCAAATTTCAGAAAGATCCATGAAATATTTCCTGAGAACTCACAATAACAATGTTTCGAGGGGAAATTCAAGATGGCCATCTGGCAGCCATATTGGATTTTCGAATCGGACCAAAAAAGGTATCTTGCATAACTGGGCCACAAGGGGAATCTGTGTACCAAATTTGAGGATGATCCATGCAGTACTTCTTGAGAAATCACGATAAAGTTTCATTGGGAAATCCAAGATGGGCGCCTGGTAGCCATATTAGATTTTCAAATCGGATCAGAATAGGTATCTTGCACAACTAGTCGACAAGGGGAACCTGTGTACCAAATTTGATAAAGATCCATGCAGTAGTTCTTGGAAAATCACAATAACAAAGTTCCATGGGGAAATCCAAGACGGCCGCCTGATGGACATATTGGATTTGGAATCGGACCAGTAAAGGTATGTTACGCAACTGGACCACAAGGGCAACCTGTCTACCAAATTTGAGAAAGATCCAGGCAGTACTTCCTGAGAAATCACGATAACAAAGTTGCATGGGGAAATCTAAGATGGCCATATTGGATTTTCAATTTGAACCGAAAAGGTATCTTGAACAACTAGATCATAAGGTGAACCTGTGTACCAAATTTGAGAAAGATCCATGCAGTACTTCCTGAGAAATGACGATAACAAAGTTTCATGGGGAAATCCAAGATGGCTGCCCGGTGGCCATATTGGATTTTCGAATCGGACCAGAAAAGGCATCTTGCACAACTAGACCCCAAGGGGAACCTGTGTACCAAATTTGAGAAAGATCCATGCAGTACTACTTCCTGAGAAATGACGATAAAGTTTCATGGGGAAATCAAAGATGGCTGCCTGATGGCCATATTGGTTTTCCAAATCGGACCAGAAAAGTTATCTTGCACAACTAGACCCCAAGACGAACCTGTGTACCAAATGTAAGAAAGATCCATGCAGTAGTTTCTGAGAAATCACGATAACAAGGTTCCATTGGGAAATCAAAGGTGGGCGCCTTGTGGCCATATTTGATTTTCGATTCGGACCGAAAAAGGTATCCTGCACAACCAGACACCAAGAGGAACCTGTGTATCAAAATTGAGAAAGATCGATGCAGTAGTTCCTGAGAAATCGTGATAATAAAGTTTCATGGGGGGAAATACAAGATGGCCGCCTGGTGGCCATATTGCATTTTCGAATTAGATCAGAAAAGGGAATCTTGCAAAACTAGACCCTAAGGAGAATCTGTTTACCAAATTTGAAGTTTCATGGGGAAATCCAAGATGGCTGCCTGGTGGCCATATTGGATTTTCGAATCGGACCCGAAAAGGTATCTTGCACAACTAGACCCCAAGGGGAACCTGTGTACCAAATTTGAGAAAGATCCATGCAGTAGTTCCTGAGAAATCGCGATAACAAGGTTTCATGGGGAAATCCAAGATGGCTGCCTGGTGGCCATATTGGATTTTCGAATCGGACCAGAAAAGGTATCTTGCTCAACTAGACCCCATGTGGGACCTGTGTACCAGATTTGAGAAAGATCCATGCAGTAGTTCCTGAGAAAACGCGATAACAAAGTTTCATGGGAAAATCCAAGATGGCTGCCTGGTGGCCATATTGGATTTTCGAATCCGGCCAGAAAAGTTTTCTTGCACAACTAGACCCCGAGGGGAACCTGTGTACCAAATTTGAAAAAGATCCATGCAGTAGTTCCTGAGAAATTGCGGTAACAATGTTTCATGGGGAAATCCAAGATGGCTGCCTGGTGGCCATATTGCATTTTCGAATCGGACCAGTAAAGGTTTCTTGCACAACTAGACTCCAAGGGGAACCTGTGTACCAAATTTGAAAAAAGATCCATGCAGTAGTTCCTGAAAAATCGCGGTAACAAGGTTTCATGTGGAAATCTAAGATGGCTGCCTGGTGGCCATATTGGATTTTCGAATCGGACCAGAAAAGGTTTCTTGCACAACTAGACCCCAAGGGGAACCTGTGTACCAAATTTGAAAAAAGATCCATGCAGTAGTTCCTGAGAAATCGCGGTAGCAAGGTTTCATGGGGAAATCCAAGATGGCTGCCTGGTGGCCATATTGGATTTTCGAATCGGACCAGAAACGGTTTCTTGCACAACTAGACCCCAAGGGGAACCTGTGTACCAAATTTGAAAAAGATCCATGAAGTAGTTCCTGAGAAATCACGGTAACAATGTTTCATGGGGAAATCCAAGATGGCTGCCTGGTGGCCATATTGGATTTTCGAATCGGACCAGAAAAGGTTTCTTGCACAACTAGACCCCAAGGGGAACCTGTGTACCAAATTTGAAAAGATCCATGCAGTAGTTCCTGAGAAATCGCGGTAACAAGGTTTCATGGGGAAATCCAAGATGGCTGCCTGGTGGCCATATTGGATTTTCGAATCGGACCAGAAAAGGTTTCTTGCACAACTAGACCCCAAGGGGAACCTGTGTACCAAATTTGAAAAAGATCCATTACGTAGTTCCTGAGAAATCGCGGTAACAAGAATTGTTTACGGACGGACTGACGGACGACGGACTGACGGACGCCGGACTGACGGACGACGGACGGAAGACGGATCACGGACGAAAAGTGACTTGAACAACCCACCATCTGGTGATGGTGGGCTAAAAATATACCAGTGAGTATCAAAATGAATGGATTTCATTGTTCAATTATATCCACCATGTTAAACTTTACACGGTAGCAGGTATGAAAGGGCAACAAGGCGCCCTATCCATAGATTCTAACCAATTAAGCGATAGCATTTCGTCATCCAGATAAAGTATAGTACACGTAAATCTCAGAAATCCAAGTATCCGAAACCTCGCTCGGGTATAAAGCTACAAATAGGCAACAGGTAAATGCAAGTGTTTCAAATGGCGAAATGAACCTGTTTATTTAACCTGATCACATACCGGGTTCTTTTATCACGTTGACAAGTATGCATTTAGTTACCAGGAAACGGAAGTTATTTCCTTATCTTCAGCGACGTTTAGTTACCCCAGTATTTGACGAAATGGCCATTATGTTCATCCTAATGAATATTGTGGCATCTTTAACTTGAAAATATGTCAAATATCGCTAGTCAGATATATCACTCCAGATTGAAATATAGAAATAAAAATAAACTGCACAGAGTTGGTCGTGCAAATCTGGAGCGGGTTACGCCCCATGTGCATTCCTTATAGGACAGATATCGGGAAGTCCCCATTAAGATTTTTCTGATAGATAACAACTTAAGTACCAGCTTCAAAACGTACTTGAATATTCATGATCAAAAACCAACTATTTCGGAATCCAGCATGAAGAAATTGAAAGTCAGTTTTCACCTATCCGGAATTCTTGGCGTGATCCAATCTCTTGTCAGTTATACATTTTTTTTCGCCTGCCAATCTCGCCGTTTTGGAACCTTTTCTCTAGCAAATGTACTTTTTTGATAATTTGTCGAAAATACAGTTAACTACGATGTCAGTAGAGAGTGAAACCAATTTTGGCGTTGTCAGTATACATTTCGATCGAAAATCGACGACCCGATTCCCAAACGGTGGGGCGTAAAATGGGACTCGTTCCATGTGTTCCAGATCTGTTAAATTGGATCTACCCGCCAGTAGTACATTTTGACCAGTGTGGTAGACAGTTCGATAATAAAGGACGTGCACATTACCAACCATATTCTGTGACTGCCACTTCCTGTTTGTCGATTTTGTCTCAGCTAGAATTAACTAGAATTCTCTGGTGATATTGTTCAACCCTCCTATTTGAAAAGTGATACGCCGAAAATCCAAACTACTCATTCAAGTGAATCCACACATATCTTGTTTGGAAAGTCACTAAGCACGTGTTTTATTACTTTGTGTCAAATTGAAAGGACTTTCGTTTGATATGGCGAATTCAAATCCTCACGATGATTAAAATGACAAATGACGTATCATCGCTTATGGACGTATTTATGTTGTATATAATTATATCACATGACCGATGTTTCAACCCACAAGCCACAAAAATTCGTCAGGAGATGTTAGGGAGGTTTCAGAAGCGGATCCGGAAGAAAGTACATACTACGTGTGTATATTTACATGATGAGTGGGAGCTTGACAGCCTCAACGATCAAAGTATGTTGATATATTGATTCATTTCTTTTTATTTGGTATCACACAAGATGGATACTCTGTGCGGTGATGAATTAAGCCCCGTTCGTCACAGACCTGTAAATTTAGATACTGTGCAAACGAAAATATATGGGTGCAAATTCGACATATGGGCTCAATTATCTACGTGTGTATATTTACTTGGTGAGTAAATTTACATCTGGTCCGAAGGATGTACAAAACTGTATTTACACATGTTTGCACTGTATCCAATCTGACCATTTGAACACATATACACAAACTAGCATTTACATAGCCTCCATATCGTTAAACCAATTTCTAAAAAAACCTGTTCAATGGAACACCTGTTGTCGGGACAGGCAAACTTTGAACTTTTTGAGGTCATGGCAACTCGACCTTTCATATCGTGACTGTGATATCAATACGCTTCCTTGCGATGAAATGCGATGAAACATAACTAGACAATGGAATGCCTATTTCCTTTTAATCCATGGTGACCGTGGATTTTGATCTTTGAAGTTTTCCATTAAGGTTTCATTACGATTATCATCTTGTTTTATTAACCCCGTTTCATAATCATGTGAACGCTTAGCAAATTATAAATTTACACAAATATGTAAATACACACACTTGAGTAAATTTGTACATGTGGCTTAGGTGCACTTCAATGTATTGGGATAAAAAATCTAAGATTCTATCTCATTAGAATTTCCAATACAAGCCGCTAGTCTGTAATTCAATATTCAGTCGTCGACCATTAACCCTATCTGGCCTGGGCGATTTGGGGTGTATCGCAGCCTGGGGGGGGGGGGGCGGAAAGTGCTCCCCCTTATATATTTTCTCTACCACTAAGGCTAGAGCGTTGAAACTTACCACACAGTATCTTGGGTTCAAGCTCTACCGGAAAATGTAAAAAAATCCAAGATGGCTGCCATGATGACGTCACAGTGACGTCATCTTCTCGGAAGCCATTTTTCGGCCTTTTTGGGGTCGATTTTTCGAAATTTTTATTTTTGCGATTTTTCTCTCGAAAAAAATCAAATAAAATATAGAATAAATAGTTTTGCATAAATAGAATACTTTCAAGACATTTTAGGCAAGGAAAATGTGAAGAAATGGACCGAAAAGATTGAAAAACACGACTTTCGCGGATACCACATGGACGCCATCTTGAATTTACCCATGATGCTCTGCCCGGGGGTATATGAAAATAGGCTTAAAATGACCCCAATAAGTTAAGCTTTAAAGTCACCAAGTTTCAGCCTCCTCGGTTTTGTCGTTTCGGAGCGGCAGAGAAAAGTTCACTAGGGGGGCACTTTCCGCCCCCCCCCCTGGGCCAGGTAGGGTTAAGGGACTTCCGAGTCCACAATCCAAAGACCCAAAAAGTATAACAGCATTAGCACCAAACTAAAACACCAAATTATACAAAAACATAGGCTAGTTTCCTGCAAGAGTGATACCGACAAGACATCATGATGCTCCAAATATCAAATCCATATCGCTGATCACTTTTCTGAATTCAAATGTTTGTTTTTTTAAAGAAGTCATTATCTGAAGAATGATTATCTCAGTCACACTTTAAATGTGATTATTCACATGAACACAATGAGGATATTGAAATACATGAGGTTCATACGGCCCATATCCCCGGGTTATTAAGGGGACGTGAAAGCGGGATCTATCATTTTATCTTCATAGTTTATCATAGTTCACACGTCGGCTACCATTATGAATCCCCAGAAGCCTATTGTTATTAGGGTCACGTGACTCAAAATGAACCAAGGTCAGAGTCTCCATGTGCGGAAACATAATTTTGTTCGGCGGTAAAAAAAATTAAGGGCAAATGCGACAAAAATATTTCTCTCAAAATCTTAATTTAGAAATTGATTGAATGATCTGAATCACATGCGAATTTACTACCCTCTATGCAAATACACACGTGGTTAATTACGTATAACATTCAATGTTGAGATAAAGTTGTGATAAACGCGATTCTTCGTATTGTTATGAGTGAGGAGTGCATACCTTGGCTTGTATATCGATACGCGAGCATATAGGTCAACGTGTAACGCATATCCAGAAAGAGCGTTGTCTGCCGGTTTGGTGGCCATATCTAGAATGCTAATACAACGCATCAAGAGATTAAAATACATGTTACACGCATATAAAAGTATTCGCGTCTCCCCAATGGTGTTCGATGGTCTTTCCTAACACGAAAATACTTCTATGATACTCCCTATGCGAGAGATGTCCGATGAGGTACATGTATGTATCGTATTAGCACGCTGAGTGGTTCTTGTATTTATAGAAATATGTCGACGTACTTTTGTTCAGAATACGAGCGACATTGGATTGCCAGTTACTGTAAGACAAAAATGTTATTCAAACTGTTTTATTTTTTAACATTTCTCAGAGCATAAGTATAAATGGGTATTTTCACTTCATATGTACCAGTTACGGTAAGTAGTAAATGTTACAACGTTTTCTCAAAGTATGGCACAAAGTATATTCGATATTTTAACTTCGTATATAGCAGTTTCTCTGAGCGGAAAACAGTTTCGAAGACGGGGTCTTTTTACGATAATTTAGAGCACAGGATTAGGGCATTTCACATAATATCTACCAGTTACTATCACGGAAATTTTTTTTACGTAAACGGGGCCTTTTTAACTAAATCTATTTCGTATATCACGGGAGAAGGTCATATTACTTTAGGAAGCGTCTTCATCGATCGTTCTACCTTCAATCGAGAATTTCCTATCCGATCGTGAATTCTTCGAGAGAATGTCGAGAAAAAAAATCGCTTTCAAAATTCTCGATCGGCTTTCTCGAGATCATTCTTTATTCGTCTTTTTTAATCATCGAGAATCAATGGTTTGCTGTTGATCCAGAGAATGTCGAGAAACTTTGATCTAGATAGCTTCTAGAGAATATCGTGAAACCATCGAGTGGCGAATGAATACAATTACGTCATTCACAAGCTAACAACTGTACGCCGCCATGTCTGAGAGAGCTATGTGTAGAATTGAGCTGCAGTTGCCGTTTTAACCCACCATGTTCGTCGCGATTTTTAAGAAGACTGATCTTTGAATATCACATGTTTATAAGAAGCTCTCTTTTATTATGCAAGACTAATGAATATAGACAGGAGATAATCAGTTCACTTGAATATCTGACCACCCAAACGACCCATCTCCGATCTGAGACATGTCTTGGTTTCACACAGGTGTAATCGCATATATACTTGAGCAATACACTTCTGTGTATTATGTGTCATGAGTTTGTCAGTGGGACCGAGCATATGCATGAGATGTTTAGCTTTACATTAAACCAGAACCACTTTCCAGTGAGTAACCTGGTTCCCTATTCTACTGGTATATGTCAAGAACGTAACATGCCAGGTTAAAACGTTTGATGAAGTTGAAATCTGTTCTACTTTCAATCGGCTTTTAATCGTTTTTTCCATTGAAGACAACTCGATTCTCGACTGATTTAAAATATCATTTTCTTTCCAAAAAAAATTCTCGAATGGAAACGGATCAAATAGGGCTACCGTTTTGACCTTGCCCATCAATTTCATCGTTGCGGGGTCAAGCGCCCGTTGACGACAGGCCGACACCGACATCGGCTGTCAAAGTAAAACCGGAGTCTTCAGATATCGACATGCTAATTAACAAAAACCAAGACTGCAACATAGCGACAAAGGCCCGAAACGCCATTAGAATCAACAAAAGTTCCAGGTAAATCCTGCTAGCATTTTAGGATTTGACTGGATTTAATAATCGGAATAGGCCCGATGTTTGAAGAGATCTATCATTCGCCTATTGAAGGTGAAATGTTCAAGCTGTAAATGTGTAACCCTGAGATGTTACCCTCAGGACACACCGCAATTACCACTTCAATCAATGATAGCATGGCTACATCTCCTTCCTGTGAAGCATCAGATAATGAAATCTTGAAGTCTTGTTTCGAAGTACTGTTAATTATATCTGGAATAGCGGGAGTGAACTTTAGCTGACCTTTTTGAGATCCAATGATCTCAAGAAGATTATAGATTATAGACTTCAAAGCATTATAATTAGGACAGCATATAAAACTTCTAATATGTGGATTACATTTATATACGTTTGAATATATGTTATTGTGAGATTTCCAATGAAATCATTCTTGTTAGATACGTCTGGTAAAACGCATTCTGTGTATAGATATAATTATATCGATTCGACTGGAGTGACTGATAGTATTTAGCCAATTTACACTATATAATGATTTATATAACAAGATGTCATATCATTTAATATTCACCAACTCTTTCACGTTATTACTTCATGGATTCGTAATCCATTTCTTGGTCATTTGCAGTTGCAATATATATATATTGATTTACGTGGTTATTCAATTATCGGGATGAACTCTGTCAACCCTTCTGTCATGAGTCCAGGCAGCATCACGGGATAGACTAGTAATTAGAATCAAATCAATTCCCTGGTGATACTTACCTTGCCAGTTGTTCAGTACAAATACTGCTGATTGTCGTTATACATATAGTAACGCTATAAGTGTACCCTTGTGAAGATGAAATCATCTGTACACTGGTGCCAGGTATTTATTGTCACGCTCATTACTGAAAGTGTAGATATAGCAGGACAGCGCAACGGCGACAGTAGTGGTGATGGGGATGACATTTAAAGGAGAGGAACTTAGTGAATAATACGGTTCATGTCACAATATATCATATTCAAAGCCAGGTGCAAGTCACCATCGTGAGTCATCTTCCTGCTTTACTGTATAAGTGATGTATTTCTCTTGAAAAGTACATGTAAAATGAATAGGGTGCAGTTTACCGTTTCCGCGGGAGTCCCTCAAATGACAGTGATACACTATCACAAACCTCCTCTAGTCATAATAAACATTGATGAGAAAATCCATAACTATATATGAAAAATGGTAAGAATTTCAGCTACAAGATGATTTATATAAAGGCCCGACTAAATAAAATTATGTACGAAACTAGACCTGAAATTAATTGACAAACCACCCCTACTCCAAAGACGAAAACTCCGAAAAATACCACCAGTTTGGTCCTTGAAAATTGTATGGCGTTCTCAACTGAGAGATGATTGTCTGCTACATGTTCGAAGAGAATGTCTGAAAGATTAAGACCAATACTGCTTGAATAGGTCATCGCCAGCTCGTTTTCATCGTCATTTTCACCGAATGATAAACATTTGGAAAACAGCACATCTGCGAATGTTCCCAGAGCTAACTCCGTGAATATTGTCTTTCCCGCCATATTGTTTTTGTTAGCAATTAAACATTGAAGTGTATCTTTTACAACAAAATTTAAAAAGAAAACAAATTCGCACTTTTACAATTAACATCAGCAGGGGAAATTCCCAATCATGCATTGTATATCATAGCCCAAACTACGAAACTGCGGAGTGAACCCATAGTAAAACTAACAAATTCAATAATAAATTGAAGAATAAATGAAAATACGCGATACAACTTGTAGATGCTGACAAAGCTCCACGGTCGTGATATATACAATCACATAGTGAAGGGCTTATCATGCAGGTAAATAAACGGGGAATGGAGGTTTTGTTTCGCGTGTAATTTCAAGAAATGACTATAATTAGTGGAATGGAATGCAGTGCCAACAAATACCAATGGGAATACATATTGATA
Organism: Hanleya hanleyi; assembly: GCA_036873755.1. Classification (NCBI taxonomy): domain Eukaryota; kingdom Metazoa; phylum Mollusca; class Polyplacophora; order Lepidopleurida; family Hanleyidae; genus Hanleya; species Hanleya hanleyi. Next base: position 83,701 of record JAVTVY010026865.1, on the reverse strand, counting down.
ATAAAGCGCTGTCATGAGTTTGTTTTCACGACATGAGCTGTGAACTATCGTCGGGACCCTTGTGTCGACCCCCGACGCCTCACGTCTCGGGTCGAAATATAGGGTCCTCGGACCGTTCACAAATCATATCAAATCAGCAAGCGTGTGACATCCCTATATTGTAGGTACTTACATGGTCCTACACTAAACCTGCAAACCGGGCAAAAAGTTGTTAAGAAAACTGATGACGACATTACGTGTTAAAAGTTGGCATCCATGGTCAATCTATCCTGCTTGGAGAAGTGACAGATGTGTAACCGGATAGCATTCTCAATTTTGACCTATAATGTAAGTTTTCTGGATATAACTCTTTGTTTTTGCTTCGAATTGGAAAATAATGACCAGCTGAGAGATCGCTAATAACGCTGGGCTTATTTTAAGACTAATTGCATATTACTGGATGCAAAATATCATGGGACAACTGAATACGGCGATAACCAGGGGTCACAACCAATATATTTGCATATTTTAAATCCTAGAGAAATGAGCTTACCAATAATATATAAATGTATGTTGATCAAATTCATAGTTCTCGAAAGACGACAAATGTCAGTGGGTAAGTGAAACTTCGCTCAGGTTGGTCACAAACCCTTCAAGGATACGACAGCCCACTGGTCATGAATGGCCAATTTTGGGCTATATTTATTCACGTTGTTAGCTACATGTACTACATCAGATTTCCGTAAATGTTGCGGTGGTCTAAATGTGATGTAATTGGGTATACGATATACCCTCAGTAAAACGTTTCACGTTTAATAGCCCTGGAAGTCTTGAGTCCATGAAGTTCGAACATCCTGTACAAGGGAATGAATGTCATGTGCTTTGGAGAGTAATTTGATATAGCTATATGTATCCACGCAGGTGAGCCTCAGGAACACAAATCATGTTTGTTTGAAATCATACCCGCCTCCACAAGTCCCAGATTGCTGTTCCATTTTCTGGGCAACCAGATACCGGTAAGCATTATGAGGAAATACCACACACCAATGTTGAAATGGTACCTTATCACATGTAATCGGCTGATTTGTCTCATAATATTAAATGGACTTGGTACTTCCCTCATAATTATCCTCAAAGCCTAAATTTCTAGTTGACCAATTGACATAATGCTCAAGGCAGATTTAGTAGCTGATAATATAAAACTATCAGCAGAGAAATGGAATATTCACTGTGTTAATTCATAATAAGTCCACAATGTCTTACTCAATCCCACAATTCTGTTGAAATCCATGGCATTTCTTAGAATATCTCATTCATACAAATATGATTGATACGAGAATCCGCGATGTCAAAATATCTGTTATAATAAGCTCCTGTTACAAGGCCGTTGTCTAGCAATGTCTAATGGGCTGTTCCATTGCTGACAGTAATACGTTATGAAGCTGTCTCCGTGAAATCCTTATCAATGAAAAGTAGCCTTTGATCAAATATTTGACAAATATTGTGCATAGCGGCGCCACATGTCGGAGCTTTTTTAATCAAGCAGACATGCATCTGTTCTTAGCATATATAATCTTTCTCCGTAAGAAGCATATTTAATTCAATATGAATTTGATTTATCCATTACAAAACAAGATCGGCGCTTCACATTGTTAAGTTTTCTCATTGGCTAGAGTTCATACCATGTGTAAGCATTTTCCATCTATTTATTCCACACAATACAATAAGCAAACATAACGGTAGACTGACATATTTCATGTTTATTCTGATTTGGTTTATTATTTTACAACTGTTACCTCAGATATTAGCATTTTAACATGATGTTTGCAGGAAATTATTTATATAGGTTTTGTCCGTTTTTTTTATAAGTTTGGTAATAATAATATTGTTCCAACAAAAATGTTGCCCCATTCTGGCTTCCATAGCATTTTTTACTAATTTCTTCGTTTAGATAATCATTCGAAATGTGCTTGTGAAACATGTTTTTTCAATGCAATTATATATGATTTCTCCAACCAGCCATAACTGTTATGAAATTCAAGGTTAGAAATCAGTAAGTGGACAATGTAATAGCTAACTTGTTATATGGTTAGTGCATTTCGGTCTACCTAATAACCACAAAAACCGCAAATAACCACAAATATCAGTGAATGCGTCTTTATATATTAGCGAAAATAGTGGACTTTACGGCAAAAAATATCTCACCAATATTATAAACCCGGGATGAACTTATACTGCGCACATATTGGAATCGGGTTGATGACTGAACGAAAGCAGAACGAATAAAACTTCGATATATATATATATATATATATTTACAGCATCGGGGATCCGACATTAGTAGCCAACCGTCCATCATGAATAATTTATATATCGCAACACTACACATACGGTATAATGTTGATCTCATTCGAGGCATTTGATCTTGAATAGCAAACTGTTATGAGTAAATGCAGAGATGTCAGCGGAGCTAATATGCCATATTCAGAAATTGGTGAATTATATAGACTGAAGCGACATGCAAAAGGCGATAAAAAATGACTACGTCCGGTGACTAAAATGCATATGACTCTACAGAAAAGCATTCCTCGGCACCTCACATTCAGACCTAAGAATACGGTGGATTCTCGGACGTTGCCTTAGTATCTCAGTGGCGCTTTTATTGCAGATGTGGAGATTATGAAGTATCCACACGGCCCTTAGCACCGACTTAACCTGGCTTGGGCGATTTGGGGTGTACCGCAGCCTGGGGGGGGGGAGGCGGAAAGTGCCCCTATATATTTTCGCTATCGCTAAGGCTAAAAGGTTGAAACTTACCATACTATATCTTTGGATCAAGATCTACAAGAAAATGTAAAAAAAAAATCAAAGATGGCCGCCATAATGACGTCACAGTGACGTCATTTTCAAAAAGAGCATTTTTTGGACGATTTTTCAGTCAGAGTTTCCGATCTTTTTATTTTTTTTCTTCGCAAAAACTGCCTGGTAAATTAGTAAATAATAATCAAATATGAAATAAAATAGGTTTTACCCACTTTTCCATACAGAAAAGCAAAAATTTGGAAGAAATATGACGAGAACATCACTTCTCTGGTACCCCACATGGCCGCCATTTTGAATTTACCCATGATCCTCTGCTCGTGGGGTCATGCAAATAGTCTCAATCACCCCAATATGATAATCTACAAAGTCACAGAGTCTCAGCTCTCAATTTTCTGTCATTCCGGAGATAGCCGCAAAAAACAGGGAGGCGGAAAGTGCCTCCTCCCCCCAAGCCAGGTGTGGTTAAGCGGAATTTGATACGCTAGCTCGGGAGCTGTGATGACAGATCAGCTCAAACAAATAACTCATCTGATGTTACTGGATGAGCATCGTGGGCGTCTGATGGAGTAAACGCCTCAACACGGGGTAAATCTGGTAAATGCAACAATAAAATTATATCTATATATGTCATAATGTGATATTCTGATTGATAAACAGCAGGTAATTTATATCGGAGAACAGTGCGCGACTTTTGAACTGCACAACTTTTTTAATTGAAGCATGTTATCGAAAGTGTTGCGGTCTATTTTACTGCACGACAAAAATTGTGATTTGCATGGAAACTATTGCAAATTGTGAGGATTATTCAGTTATGACGGACTGGTTGTGACAGTCTAAGAAAGCCAGGTACCAGCATTACAAACTATGCTCCTGCTTGACGAACCGTGTGTCACACCTATGGAAATGGTATGGACTATATTATTTTATGACTGTCATTTCCGTGGAAGTATGTTATGCACTTTACAGACTACAGTACATGATAATTTCTATGGAACCTGATATCAGAGAGCTGTGTGATGAATTGTGTGCAGACTGCCTACTGTGCGGTGAACTTACTGTGTGTAGTTTGTAGAGAGGCACTTTACCGTGTTATAATAATGCAAGTCTGCCGTCAGTAGCTGTACACACTGTATGATAGACCCTTTTGTGTCGATTCATCAGAAGCCAGCTACCAGCATTACACTTTGACGTGCTATAATCCTGCGCAGGAAATCTTGTCCTTTCTATGCAAGCCTGTTACAAATGGTACAGATTATATCACTGTACATGTATATGATAAGTGTGTCGTTTCGACAAACGCATGTTACAAGTTGAGCGGACATGCACTCATGGTAAATCTAATAATTCAATCATTCAATTAAAGTGATTGTAAACCCTCAAATAAAGTTTCCATCAAATGAAAGACCATTGGAAACTGTGTGGAAAAATATTTATTGTAATTTTTTACGATTTTATTACACAGAGTAAACTGCAAATAAAGCATGGTATTCTATGATGGTCTGTTGCAATCATATTTAGGCCCAGTGACGTCACACTGCCTTAATACATATATTTCAAACTGTGTAAGCACTTTCCAATGCTTGATTCAAGCTTAAAGTGTGTATACTTTGAGTTTCAACACACTCACTGTTCCCATGTGGATGTTTCACCAAAATCTGGGAGATGGTAACTCAAAAGTGTCAAGTCCATTTGAATGTTGCATTTAATTTCCCAGATTTTGGTGAAACATGCACATTGAAACAGTGAGTGTGTTGAAACTCAAAGTATACACACCTTAAGCTTGAATCAAGCATTGTAAAGTGCATACACAGTTTGAAATATATGTATTAAGGCAGTGTGACGTCACTGGATCTAAATATGATTGCAACACACCACCATAGAATACCATGCTCTATTTGCAGTTTACTCTGTGTAATAAAATCGCAAAAAATTACAATAAATATATTTCCACACTGTTTCCAATAGTCCTTCGTTTGATGGAAACTTTACTTGGGGGTTTACGATCACTTTAACAGCTTTTCACATTTTCTAAATTTTAATTCAGATATTTATGAGTGCCAAATAATAGAAATAATGTGAAAAAGCGAGCATGAATGTGTTGGTTCAACTATTTCCATGAGCAACATTGTATTGGTCGCAGCTGCGAAACCAGTCACAAGAGTGACTATGGAAAACATTATGGTCCGTAAAAGCGACAATGTTTAAATTGGTCGCATCTCTGGAACCAGTCACAAGAGAGACCATCAGAAATTATGACCGGAAAAAGCTTGTACCGCGTGTATCTTGGTAAAGTATTTCTTTGACAAACATTTTCCTGGTCGCAGATGAAAACCCAGTCACAAGAGTGACCATAAAAACTATGGTCGGAGAGAGCGATCAAAGAACATTGGTCAAAAATTTTACTCGAGCAAGAACAATATGGTCGATTAGTGTTACATTATCTTAGACGATTTTAATATGATTATTGCAGAACCTTATAAAACTGGGCTATAACACCAAGCGATTTCACTCGCTAAGTATTGGGCATACTTAGTATATGTTTGAAGTGGTCTTCAACACGTGACCTTGCAATGCTTTCTCTCCGATTATGATTTCCTGACATCGCCTACTGTGTAACATTGTACATTCCAAAGTTTAAAAGCCTATTTTTCTTTACTATCGCCTCTATAGTCCTAATCAAAGCGGACCAGGAAAATCACTCAAGGTACACATAATGTATGACTGGAACACTTAGGATTGAAGTGAGAGAGTGTGAAGGTACACTGATTTGTGAGAATAGAAAATAGATACACGTATATTCCAATACTATAATGGAATGTCGTTGATAAGTGGTCTAGAACAGCCAGTATTATGGCTAAGCGGGCATCAGCAAGAACGGCCCAGACCAAACTTAATTTTCACCGCAACTCTGGAACGAAGTGAACACGAGAGTTGCAACGTTCTCATTTTTCCAAGAATAATACTGGAGTCATTTTAAGACTATTGGCATAATCCTATGGCCAAAGGATCATGAGAAAATTCATATGGCGGCGACAAGTCTCCTCAGGGAGTCTTTCTTTTCTCTCCATTCTTCGCATTTTTCTTTCCTAAAAGGGGCTAGAAAACTAAACGTTCTCTGTCATACTAATTAGTTTATGAGAGAAAATGTCGAACAACAAACAATTCAAAATATTGATAAAAAAAATAGTTGAACAATGGCTTCAATTCAAAATATTGATGAAAAAAATAGTCGAACAATGGCTTCCAAAAAGATGACGACACCGAGACGTCATCCAAGCGGCCATCTTGGATATTGTTCATTTATTTTATAGCTTGACCCAGTTATATAGTATAGAAAGTTCATAAATAGGGACGGTCCCCCTCCTAAAGCTGGAACACACCCCCTAAATCACCCAGGCCCGATCGGTTCAAGGGATTGTGTTCTTACATCTTGAGAATGAAGCCGTTTCAAAGGACTATCCTTCATTTCTTTTCAGTTTGATCGTATTGTATTCCCGCTATTTATTGCTAATGATATCATGATTCAAGGCTGGACTGGGTGTAGCATACATTTCCAGCAATGGCATATTTCAATGTTTTTCTCGATTTTAGTTATTCTCCTCATCTGATCATTTCACATAGCTGCAGTGCATCTATCTGTCACAGAACAGCGGATCGGAATATTTGGTCATATAGTGTTCTGCAGGTGAATCAATGAGGGCTATTCACTGTCTAGGTTTGCGTCGAGAAAGAATCGATATATCTGGGGACAGAAACGATATGTAGCATCAAATGACCACAGCGTTCACCGATTTTCTGGACTTTAATGACAGGTTACATCCCACGCGAGATCAAGAGCCAGCTGCGATTAGTTGCAAGTGGTTGGATGCGATAACGCACGCTATTTGTTATTAAAAAGATACAAAGTTTTCAGGAAATAATCACAGAAGGATAAAATCATTAATTAAAAAAGCGAACGAAACCGATCATACCGTAATTCCAATTAGGTTTGGTCTAATTACTCAAACGTTACGAATAAAGCTAATCGCAATCTCCACATTGTGAACCACGACTCATTACTACTTTCTTGGTAAAGTAATCATTATGCGAAAAAAATCATTCGAGTGTGAGCTAGCTATTTTCATCGGATGAAGCAGAAGTAAGATTATTTACATAATTATCTGCTTTAAACTTAATAAAACACCAGTAATTATTGGGTGAAATGTCACATTTGAGAAGGTTGTTTGGAAGATATGTATGGAAAAAAGGTGTTATGCTATATCTAACGCAAATTTAATTACGTGAAATGAATGCGATATTCTGCCAAATATAGTTGAAGTATATTGTATCGCGGTAGCTGCAACACGCACGATTCAAGAATAAGAAAGTGTATCTCTCCTACTCGACAGTACGCCTACATACATATGATATCACCTCTCTCGCCATTCTCATATTGCAAATGCATTCTAGTTGTGTTACTTAACGTGGTAACGGTCTATTGTCGCTAATTCTTCCTCTCTGGCAGCTGGGTAGGGTTATTGTAAATGGATTGCCACTGGGTGGTTGATTTTTGCTCCACTAAGCCATGCAAAGTCTGCTCCAATATACCACATCTTAGTCCACATGTGCTTCTCTGTAGTCTCAGATCAGAGATGAGTATATATAATGAGTTTAATTAGCGCAATATAATGTAAGACAACGGTATCACAATCAATCTGTGGGCGATGAGGTTTAAGGGAATAGATCACGTTCGTTTTAATAGACAATGTTCTTATACTTACAGAAATAACTCATCAGGCTAAAATAAGATGAACAATAAAAAATAGGGGGGCACCCTACTTATATGTAGACACATTGCATCATTTGTATCATCGAAATAATAGGAAAATGAGTCATGTTTCATGGTTAAATCTCATTAGACTTAACCCTATCTGGCCTGGGCTTTCTGGGACCTGTTGTGGCCTGGGAGGGGGCCGAAATGGCTCCCCTAATTATTGTTCTTACCTGTTGAGCTAACAGGCTGAAACTCACCACATTATACCCTTGGGTCAAGCTCTACCAGAAAATGTAAAAAAAATTCAAAATGGTCGCTTTGATGACGTCACGGTGACGTCATTTTCAAAAACGGAATTTATTGGTTGATTTTTCAGTCAGATTTTTCGAATTTTATATTTATGCATTTTCTCCGCAAAAACGGCATGATAAATTAGTAAATTAGCACGGAAAAGCAGAAATTTGGAAGAAATATCACTTTTCTGGTACTCCACGTGGCCGCCATCTTGATTTTCCCATGATCCTCTGCTCGTTGGGTAATGCAAATAGACTCAAAATGATCCCAATGCTATAAAGTTACGGAGTTTCAGCTCTCCATTTTTTGTCGTTCCGGACATAGCGCAGAAAGTTTGGTAGGTGGGTCATTCCGTCCCCGACCCCCCCTTCCACCCGGCCCCAAGGCCAGGTAGGGTTAAAGGGATACTACACATGTGGAAAAAGTATGTTGCAAATGAGAGAATCATTTCTGTGAGTATCTTTTTTCCATTTTCTCGTTTTTTTAACCGTTTCATTCCCGCAGACAAATGTTCTTCTGAAGTATGAAATATAAATGTGCCATCACCATATTTGGGACTGAGACTGTTCAGCCCTATGCCCAGGGGGGGGGGGATTGTGATGGAAATGGGAAATATTATTCTTCTTATGATGTTGCCTATTGGCTGGAAGTGAATAAGGATTAATTTTTGGGTGGTATCTCAAGCATAAACTGTAGCCCAAGTACGTGCTGTCCAACCGTTGAATCTAACAGGCCCACTTTTTTGCCAAGCGTCTGGTCCGTCATTCATAATTCAGCCGTCGTCCATTAAAGAATATCCGCGTCCATAATCCAAAGACATATTCCATTTTCCGTTTTAACAGTATTAGCACCAAATTCAAAAAGACAATCATAGTATACATAAACATAGCCTAGTTTCCTGCAATAGAGAAGCGGTCAACTGTTTTCAATGATGCCGGCAAGACATCATGATGTTCCAGAAATGTCAAATCCGTATCGCTGATCAGTATTCCACTTTTGAACGACTAGCAAGAAGCATAAATGGTTCTGTTTTGGCTGACATCAAATCTTTGTTTACTGTTATCTTATTTTGAGATGTCTGGGCACTATTGATACGACATTTCGTAAATCAATATGGTATAGCTCCATATGGGTGCGTGGAAATTAACGGGATCAACACATTTGAGAATGTCATCAGATAAGGCAGTGCGAAGAGAAGTGGCATCGTTATTTATTAATATAGGAGAGAGAGAGGGGGTAGAGAGAGAGAGAGAATTATGGTTTAACAATTTTCAGCAATATTTCAGCTATACAGCGACGATAAAAAATAATAATATAAGTATTCCAAAAAAACGAGTAAACAAATCAGCAATCCAGAAGTAATCAACACAACACTCCAAAAACACGTACATACATTAAAAACTTATACAACGAACCGATTTCTCTCAAATAACCTAAAATACAGTCTACTTTTACCCGACTAGCAAGACCTATTAATATAGTGCATAGGGCATATCGTCCAATGTCAAAACGCTTGATTGGTCAATACAAATGGTCAAACAAAATTCGGTTAGACCATCTAATACAATATAGAGTTTCTATGGATGTACAACGTAGACGATCCAGAAATATGTGCCGATGCATATAGAAAATTTAGTTTTACGATTTGTTAGCACTATATAAAGGAGTTCAGATATTTAGGGTTAATTGCCACCAGTTATTCCGATGTTCCATTGTGCCAAGTAGCTCTGTGCTGCTGTAATTTTAGATCGAACCATTTCCTCCTTATGACTTAGCGGCCTGACGATAGCATCAGTTGCAAATTGAATATCAAGGGACAGTGGCTAACAAAATGTGTTAAACATGATTCTCGCCTTGGTCATTAGGGTAACCAGATATGTGTGTGTCCATGAAACAACCCCGCCTAAGCACCTATTCCAATCCGGATCAATATCAATTTTCCGTGCTCTGCAACTTCTATGGCATGTTCTGCTGATCTTCGAACTCTACATGTCATGATGCCCTTAATTTACCAAGTGTAAGGTTTGAAGAGTTTTTCAGATGACCAATAAAAGGAGCTCGTTTTAACAAGTTTGACAAATTAATATAGCCCTGGAATGGGATTGCATGTGCTTGTGCTTCATGTAAACAGTGATAGTGTATACAAGTATGTCCAGTATTTTTGCTGCTTTCAGTGTATAGTTTTGTAACCTATGTTTATGTTTATGTGTATATATTTATAATTTTATATGTTTTGTACATGGACCTGTGTTGCGAGTTTTATGTCATCTTAATCAGCATCTAATGTAATCATATGGTTGACTTTTTCGTAACACCCGCTTTTACATTTTATAACATTTTCTGCTTATTTTTTTCCTTTTTTGTTAACTGAGCACATTTTTACTCTAGATCTAACATGCGATAACGTGAAAATTCTTAAATTGTTTGAAAATAGGCCTCTCTTGCAGGAAATTAGCCTATGTTTATGTATACTATGATTGTCTTTTTGAATTTTGTGCTAATGTTCTTATATGGAAAAGGTCTTTGGATTATGAACGCGGATATTCTTTGATGGACGACAGCTGAATTATAGATTACGGACAAGATGCTTGTAACTACATGTATATTGTCTTGCATGTTTGTAATATTATAATTATAGACGGTCAATAGCTCGTCGGAGCTAATGATAAAGTGTTTGTACCATGTCGTCTCTGTAGGTTAAAATGCACTAAATGACTTCACTTCCTGCAAAGGTCGATGTTCGTGGAAAGAATATCCCGTTTTAGCCCTATCAAACCTGGGCGACTTTGGGTGTACCGCAGCCTGGGGACTTGGGGGGGGGGGGCCGGCGGGCTAACGCTAAGGCTAGGGGGCTGAAACTTACCACACTATATCATTGGGCCAAGCTGTACAAGAAAATGTAAAAAACAATCCAATATGACAGCTATGATAACGTCACCGTGACGTCATTTCCAAAAAGAGCTTTTTTGGACCATTTTTGGTCAGAATTTTCGAATTTTTTATTTGTGTTTTTTCTTCGCAAAAACTGGATGATAAATTAGTAAAAAATAATCTGATATGAAATAAAATAGATTTTACCCACTTTTCCATATACAAAAGCAAAACTTTTGAAGAAATATGACGAAAATGTCACTTTTCTGGTATCCCACATGGACGCCATGTTGAATTTGCTCATGATCAGGCTCAGCTCTCTGCTCAGGGGGTCGTGCAAATAGGCTCAAAATGACCCCAATATGATAATCTAAATAGTCAAGAAGTTTCAGCTCTCATTTTTTTGTCGTTCCGGAGATAGGAGCAAAAAACTAACAGGAGGGGCGGAAAGTGCATCCCCCCCCGGGCCAGGTAGAGTTAAATGCTCTGTTGTTTTATTATTGGATAATATGACGGGTACATTTGGTCCGCTTACTTAGTATGTCTTGATTCATTCCTGGATAATTTGTGACGATGGCGACCCTTTGTTCTGTACATGCCACAATAAAACGACGGTACCCACGAGACCAGCTTAGGCCGCTGAAAAGTGCTCGACTCAGAACACAGTCACAGAATTATGTCCAGGAGCGTGAGTGAGATTATATACCTCAACGAATTCATTCAACCATGTGGGTATTCGTATTATATTACTCTTCTAAGTAAGGCCAAATCGGTTTAACCGGACATTAAAGGAAGCGGTCAGAAACCAAACGCATTCTCCAAACGAAGCAGTTAGTCGATATTGTGGATTATAATGGTGTTCCTGTTATTTCTAACGAGTGCATGTTCAACACGCTCGATGAAGTTACTGAGTACCTCGTAAAATGTCCGTACAGTGTAAGCGTTCTTCGGCCAGTGGTCAATCAATGGTCATCAACAACCTTCCCTCCAGGGAAAATGCGGTTTGGATCGCGGCTATGGTGATTCGATTTTATTCCACTTTGCACGGAACAATTGAATTCCACCATGCATTTTACTATTTTAATGGTTATCCTCTCGCCGATCGTCTTAAACAAAATATAGTTTGTGGTTATCTAATTATTTGTTTCATTTTATACCCGCGTGGCTCAGTGTTAATCGAGAACGACCATTTTCGTTATTTAGGGAGAATTTTTTTATCGCCGATAACTGTTAATACTGAATGTCGAATCAAACATGCACATGATACGGTATTGAAAACTTGACCGCTTCTCTCTTGCAGGAAATTAACCTAGTTTTATATATACTATGATTTATTCTCTTAATTTGGTGCTAATGCTATTATATGAATTAGGTCTTTGGATTATGGATGCGGAAATTCTTTAATGGACGACGACTGAATAAACACTTGTATTATCTATCTACATAATATCTCATAAGAACAGGAGAATGGGTTGACTGATCTAAAGGAATTGATATATTAGGGTGCATGCACAACTTCTCAAAATAGTCAATATATATTTGGATTGGTTTGTGCACGTCATGTGCCATGTTACGTATACATAGCTCGAACATATGTACTTGATCACCAAGCCTGAGTGAACACTGGCAGTACAAATCAGTGCATGAGGGTGGTTGATATCTGGCCTATTATTATAAATTGTCCATACAGTTTCTGATGCGTAGAAGCAATGCACGTCCTATATTCTCTGTCGTGCCGCATGCAGATATATCATACATAATATATACCTGGGTCAGGCTGTTCAAAAGAACCGTATTTTGTTCACTGGTGAGCCAGAAATCGATTTCGGCCTATGTTAAAACACCTGTTACTCACACATTGTAGGTTGGGAGGTCTGCGCACGCGCTGTGGGCCATCGACCGGGGTCCATCGACTATAGAGCCTGGTAGGAAATCGCAAAGCAATAAATGAGGTCTCGAGCACCGTTGACATCGGATCTAGTGTAACCGGTGCTCTCTCTTTGGTGTGACAATCGCGCGGATACTCGGTATTCAAACATGGATGGTGCTACGGCCAACGAAAGCGGTGCCGCTAAATCCTTAAACAACCCAGGCAAGAACTTTTTGCGACAATTTCGGGATAAAAATACTCGGGATTTTAAGGAATTGACAGCTGCACAATTCATGGACGTATGGCTGCATTATGACGAAGACGGTAAGTTTATTTGTCATTCCTTGATTTCTGTCATGAATCCTAAATCGGATTGCTGTAAGTACTGATATCTGTATGCTATAAATTCATCCGTTGTGTATATTAAAGTCAGAAAACTCAACAAAAACGGGAAATTATACACCAATTGCAGATATAGCATACTCTGTCACGCGCAGGTAAACATACCGTATACATCTCTAGAATGCCTTTAAGAATAGGCTACAACAGGCGGTCGTGCCGTAGAGATTTGTTAGCGCCGCGATTCGTGTTGTTACATGTCACGAGGTAGAAACTCCAAGACAAAATCCCGAGTTTCTTGTAATCTCTATCGATTTATGAATATTTCAAGGGAATGAAGCAAAGCAAGAAAACCAATAAGGTGTTGAGCTGTCCGATACTAAATTCTTTATGTGGCTTCTCGTGGTTGTTGGATTGTCGACATCGTGCAGTGAATGGCTTCTGGCATATCTTGGTTTGTAAGATCAAGAACAATCACAAGACACCGTTGAACTTCCTCAAATGTGATGTATCATACGGCAGCTAAAAATTAGCCCGTTATCTTTTCGAGTAATGTGCGAACATTTCAGTATTCAATCGGAAATATCCATTTTACATCACATCGCAAAGGATTTTTCTAGGAAAAAATGCTCAGAGGCGTCGTCTCGATTGATTAGATCGAGACAATTAGGCTGCTCTCTATTTAAGACCACAGAAAACACCATTGGTAAACTAACCAAGTTAAAATGCTAACTTCAAAATTATTATAGAGAGGTGTTTTAGGCAAAATAGGGGCAACGGCAAGAATCCCTCATGGCCTTCATTTTTATGATTGTAGGATACTTTCCATCTATGATTACTGAAATAAGATTAAAGTCAGAATTTTGAGATTTCTACCGTTTCTGAGTTACGGCAACGACTTTGATAACTGGAACTATTATGGATATGATGTATCTCAGTCACGCTTTGACGGTGACTGTTCCTTTGTACACCATGGAGATGCAAATTTGGTGATGGCTTATCGTGGCTCCGAAGTATTGAATGTATTGAAGCTGCTTTAGAACAAAACCATGAAGACTTTTTTCTTCCTCATTTTTTCTCCAAATTTATTATACAGAGGTGCTTTTGGCAAAGTAGGCGGAAACGCAAGAATCCTTCATAGTCTTCATTTTAAATGTATGTAGGATATTTTCTACCTGTGATTACTGAAACAAGATTTAAATTTCTTCCGTTCCGGAGTTACGGCAACGATTTTGATAAATGGAGCCATTAAGATCGCCCAACCCTGATAGGTTTAAATACATGGTGATCAACCAAATCTTGCCCTGAGTTAAGCCAAATTAGACGCACATTTTCTGCACGCGACCATCCAATTTTGCAATCGATGAGCGGCATTCGTTGTCTTCCCAATGGATGTTCCTGGAGGTATATCATTGGCCCTTTTGCTAAATCCTATCCTAATGATCTACATGTATGTAACATCTACCAATGAAAACAAGCTCGTGTCTTGGCAGACAGAAGCGGTCAACATCTTTCCCAGATAAAATACCATAACATAACGCAATGTGATGATACCATCATCGAGTTTTGACGGAGATCGTGAAAGAGCTTTCGCTAATGTTTTCCGGTATGATCGTTTTTAATGATAGTCCTCTATGCATTATGCTTAAGCTCAACAGTGGCGTCACCTGCCTTGTGCCGGATGTTGCTCGCTGCATTTGACTGTGGCAAAATTGTTTTGCAGCTGTTCATTTGAGCACTGTCAACGTGTGGTGAATATAACGTTCACCTGCTCGATACACCACACATGACTCATCGGATTGGGTAACCTGTTCATAAATGGAACACATATTAACACAGCATATTGCAACAAATTCACCAGTATTTCCCCATTCAGTGACACTGGAGTTACAATAGTAAGTATATATGAAAGGATCACACCCTTCTCACCGTCGATGTAACAGGTCGTTTCTGGAGATAAGCTCATGTTATTGGAGTTAAGTGTTACAATTACTAACTGTAATATATTGGTCTGTCTACCTGGATAGCAAGGCATATTTCATCGGTCAAACAGCCTTCAGCTTTTCCAGGATATGATGAAAGACGGCCCCTGTAGAATGCTGGAGCTGCCAAAAGTATATCTTACATTCACTATGGACGCACGCTAATATGAACAAACTCAATGGAACGCTGGCGGACTTCGTAAATCTCGCACGGAATTATATTAATGCTGCTTATCCGAAACCGGTATTGTTCATTACCAGAGCGAATTAAGGGAATGAAGGGAGAGATTTCTTTGACCGCCTTAATCAATAGCCGAGAATTCTTTGGTCTAATTCTCACCGTAAAGATTAGCTCCATTCATGTAAGTCCTTCATTGAAGAAAGTGTGCCAATATATTGATTTCCTGCGGTCAATATATACCGTGTTGAATCGGTACACGTAGGCTTCTTCATATGTACATATATATTCGAAAGATTAAGGCTTATATTTGTTAGATTATTATATCGGACTCCAATCTAAGGCCAGTTATCCTCGCCTCGATAGGGGATGTGAGGGTATTGTTTTAGAAATCCATATATCTGATTGTTTGTCGGACTGTCCGCATTAAATCAGGACATCTACTATGATGGTGTCAACGACTTAAATGGGGTAAATAGAATACTATGCCCTGGGGCGACGGTTTGCATTCTTTTATAGCTTGTCATTTTATTGCAGTTCTAAGAACAAAATCGATAAAATGTCGATCATCAGACGCCAAAGCGGGAAAAATAACTTCTCAGCTTTAGAGCACACTCCTTGGGGTTTAGCTCCATTGCGTTTGATCATACGCGAATGATTCCAAGCAGAAGAGCCAAATTCACAAGATTTGCGTCAATATAAGCGTCAGATACAACGTTTGGTAATGCCTGTACGAATCACCTCCCCTAGATTCGAGGAAAGTGGACTGTTGTATATCTACCATGATTATAAGCTGATCGTGGTGTTAAAATAAACATTCTATAACACTTGTGTCAATAACATCAAGCTAACCGTGCATTATAATTTCACGTTTTAGCACGGTTATGTGAAACACCCGTCAAGTGCAGGTGTTCATTGGGAGATTTCATTTCACAAGTCCGATGAGGATAGGGACGTCTGTTTTCATACAAGTTACAATCGAATAAAACAAACAAATAAATCACAAGATGAAATTTCTTTCTCGAGTTTAACTGTTGTTTCCATTGATTAACAAAGCGACACGAATAGACATATATCCACACAGCTGACTCAGCTGACAGTAACACTCCCCATTTTACTGAGACCACATAAACTCATCCATTGACATTGGCACGATGCCAACCGAGACGGGAGTATCAGTGGACGAGTTTTTTCAAGAAAGGGAAGAATGGTTGTCAAAGTTTAGAATATGTTTTCAACCTTTCATTATAATCTTTGTTGAAAATCAATTTGGGTAGTGTAATAGAACAGCGCGCCCGCGCCATAAAATTTATAAACTTTTCCACACTAACCGTGCGTAAAATAACCATTGAGCACGCCTATGAAAACATTATTTCTTAAGTCATATTCTCGCATAGCTAAGGGATTATGCTTATACTTGATATCTCGCTTTCCCATTTGATCG
Source organism: Hanleya hanleyi (assembly GCA_036873755.1). Classification (NCBI taxonomy): domain Eukaryota; kingdom Metazoa; phylum Mollusca; class Polyplacophora; order Lepidopleurida; family Hanleyidae; genus Hanleya; species Hanleya hanleyi. The sequence continues at coordinate 67,168 of JAVTVY010026865.1, read as the reverse complement.
GAAGTGGCACCATGGAAAATTGTGCATTGAATTCGAAACGAAGTCGAGTATCTCGCGCCAGTCGGCATCGCCACAGCCAATGAAATTGTGTCTTTTCGTGCCAACATACGTTTGACGAACGGTGGAATAAAGTCATTTTGTCATAAAGTAGCATTGTCCTTCTTGCCCCTGGACGAGAGATGCAATGGCTTGTAACTGAAAGTTTATTACTGAAATACTGCTATCAAAACTAAATGGATATGTTAAGAATCATCGAGTTCAAATATACACTACATGTGCATTTTCAGCAAGTTTGCATCTTGTGTCCTTATATGAATACTTTCTTTCTTAATCGCTTCGACATCTGGCGCCAGTGTGAAAATGTCATAATTTGCTAGTTGCTAGTCTAAGTTATAGGAAATCTCTCCTTTTGTATTATTAGTAGTAGGTAGATCGCGCAGTCGACCCATTCTACTGTAGGGTGCAAGCCTGACCCATGGAATCTCAGGTAGTAAAAACCCCAGGTCTCTCGCCCCACCCTATTCCGCGCCACACCTATGCGACCCGCGTGCCCTTTCTATACTACTCATTGCGCATGCGCAGTCGACCCATTCTATTGTAGGGTGCAATCCTGGCCCATGGAATCTGAGGTAGTGAAAACCCCAGGTCTCTCGCCCCACCCTATCCCGCGCCACACCTATGCAACCCGCTGTGCAGTGAGTAAAGCGGAGTAGTCGGACACGACACGGATTATACTAGGTAGATAAAGATGGAAGTAATATCAACTATTCCCAGAGAATCCTACCTGCCCCCTGACTACAATACATGTATTATGATTGTTACTGATTGAATTGCAATCTCTCTTTGACCTGGAAGGGCATCAACGAAGAAGCAGCTGATGGTTGATGTAGTGCGTGCAATAAAATAAAATATGGTAGAATCTGTGTCTCCCATCCAGAGAAGATTGCGAGGTTTCTTTCAAGTTTCAAAAACATTGACCAACGATAATACCATTGAGCAACCTTAATAAATCTGTGTAAATCTACACAATGGTAGACTTGACTTTGTTTGAAAAATAAAAAAAATAGTGACTAAAAGGATATAAATGTCGTTTATACTTGTTGGATGTCATTCTAGCTCTAAGGTAGACTTAACTGGATGCTCACTCAGTACACATAGTTACTTCTCTATTCAAATACTGGGCAACACGTCGAAAGATCTCTGAAGTACATTGTTTTGTATTCAACATTAATGTTGTTGCTCTTGTTCACTATTGCTTGTAAAAACAGCTATAGCCTTTCTTTGCTCGTTACATGAATAGAAAGGTTTCTATCGAAATTTTAGAACAGACCAATGGTCAGATTCACAAACGCGACAAACATGAACATCTATATATCATCAAACATTTATATACAGCTCTAGAAAACCTGCATTATTCATAGGTCGGGGAAACGGCTAAACAGGTAGGTTATAACCCTTCAGCCTATTCGGACTGCATTGAAGGAAGATTCAAGGAAGGAAGATTTCACTGGATGGACATTATTCCCGTGTACCCTGGCGTGTGACAATGGACGCTGGTACCGCCCGATACCACGTACATGAATAGAGCGATAGTTCCTCTGCTTTCTGCAAAATGCAGGTCACTTGAATGAATATTACCACTCAATATCATTGTTCGATGTTATCGTTCAAATGAAGTTATTCATCGGTGGGTGCGACTCAACTAACATTACTTCCAGCGCCTGTTTTATGGCGGACGACAGTTTCCAACCTGCGTTATGAGGCCCGTTTGGGCATTCAGACGAAATTCTTCGGAATAATAATCTTCCGGTCAATACATACATGTACAACATCAAATAAAACACTTATATGTTTCCAATTCGGTAAATCGATGTTGAATGGACCAAAACAAGCCAATATCGGCATTCGGCCTCAGTAAATATTGATTTTCTCTGTTCCATAAAACATCGTCCTTCGGCGAATATTGATGTTATCTGGTCCATAAAACATCGTATTCACCGAACTGAGATCACATAATTGTATAATATAAAGATACGCTTCATGCAAGAGAGAAGAACCAGTGTGAATATTTCGAATCCACTGCATTTGATTAGAAAAGACACGGTTTGTGTGGAACTGTGTCCATGCGGGACACTGTCCATGTTGGAAAACTGTCCATGTGAACCACAGATTATGGCCCCTCCTTGGGGCTTTGTTTTTTGGTGAATCCCGACGTAATCGCCACCAATTATGCACAGCTGGTGATTTGGGAGTGTCATCACCTGACCGGTCTTTCAAGGAAAGTAATTCAACTAAGAAATTGGAGCATCTTTGACTTTTATCTCGAATTCTTTCGCAATCCCTTTCCACAGTGGAATGAGGCTGAGGTCGTTTGATGCCTGGATATCACGGCATGTATAACATATCATTTGACGTTTAGTGTTTCATGGCGAATTCTTCAGGAAATATGTCTAACCTAAGGCGAAATTGGAATAAAATATGTTCAATTGAACAATTTCGTACTGAAGGTGTCCGGCATGATGTGCTGAAGTAAGTTATGTAGTTTTGATGCATTATGTATGTATGTATGCATGTTGAGATTATGCTTTACCCGTTTGACATGTTAAACGATACAGGTATATCCAGTCTAATTTCTGAAAATTTCTAAGTACGCTTATACACTATAGTCATTATAGAAAAGAGTGATTTAGCCGAATGTGGCGAGATCGAACTGTCGATGTGGCGACTACAAACGACGGGGAAAGTTCCGGTCAGCCGGTTGTTCAGGAATAACATGACCATTGTCCTAATATGTTTTATGTATTTACAGGTAATGGATATATCGAAGGCATTGAGCTGGAACAATTTCTGGCCGAGTTGATCACAAGCGCCTGTCCGGCTTCCTCCAGTAAAGAGGTAAGTCACCTGCAATGGTATTACTGAGCCCCAACCTTATATGTGTTGTAATTACTTCTGAGCACACAAAGCGGGTTGTTACGTACACTGCAACACATAGATAGGCGTACGCTACCAGCCCCCAGGGAAAACTGATTTGCTCAAAGTCGTCTTTCCAGGAGGCCGTCTGCAAAATTCGTGCAGATTAATCATCTCGACTTACAACCCTCAAGTGATTTTTTTTTGTGGATTCGTTCATGTCAATATGGAATCCCAATTAATATAAAAATGCGTTGAAATAAATTTGTTACTTCATCATAAATACAGGTATTCCGAGACAACGTCTAATGGGACATCAACTTCGAGACTCTTCAAGAATGCTGAATGAGGATTCTGTAGATTGTTGGCGATGAAGCATCTCAGCCACAACACATTTGCCATTCTAGTAAACGACCAACAGTTAATTTGAAGAGCTTTTAGTGAGAATATACTCATTACTGCACAATATCAATACAGGGTCAACATAAAGGAAAATTAAACCTATAAACCTGAGTGTATATTATGCAGATTTCCATGATAATACGTTGATGTGGTAATGGAAAAATCTAGCGTCGTCCATTCCCTGGTCCATATACTGACGGAGTTTTCAAAGAAAAACGTCATTCGATATCGTTAAACTATGTATGAGATGTGCAATGTTCCGTTCAGCTCGAATATCCCTCTTGCGAGATACTAGATGGCGAGAAAGATTTTCAATAACTGAGTTCCGTGTGCAGTTTAGAGAATATACCGGTTCAAGAACATCGATCCACGAAATATACCGTAAGGTGAATGAATCGGAGCAAGTTGGTATTATCGCATGGGAACTGTAAAAGCACTTTGGACATATCAAAGTAATCGCATGAGCAATACCGTACAACTCGAGACGGTTTGCAAATGATTGCATGCATGATTGTCCTTATTTGAGAGAGAATGATATATACTCATCAGCCTCGCTATTTTTAGATTGTAGATTAGCTCAGCACGAAAAGTTCCCCAGAATTTGTAGCGAATGTATTTTGCTTAACGAAATGACAACGGAAACTGACTCAATAGCAGACTATAGGGCGCAAAACTAGTTACTCTAGGCTTGCATGATTGCTACTCAATTTGTGCTTACTAGAGAGCAAGTTGATGCAGATGATCGATCGTCGATTGAGTTTGAAGCACATTAGGCAAAATCGTACGGTTCAGTCGGCGACACGTGATGCCATTTGCCGCCTGATTTTGAGTCTTCCTCTGTGAGCAAACCCAGGAACGATAGTCCCTGGATGACGTCTGCCTAGCGGTTGGTGCCTTATCCCGAGACAGGCCTTCGGACGTCATTGTCTGGAAATGTCTGGGGGTTCTCATTTAACTCTGTCTGAAACTTTTCGGTTCACGTATCAATAATCAAGAGCACGTCGCTATATTGTTAGAATGGAAGGTTGGCACCTGTTCACCATTTAGCTGACGCACACGTATCACGGACAAATCTACAGATCTTAAATTAATGGCAAGGTGTTACTGCTCCGGACCCCCTTTGTATCCCAAATGTACCAGGCCTAAGAATAACATACACCGATTTGCGTGTATTTCCATTCATTAAAATTAGCTGCTACTGAGTCAAGCATCACAAGGTTAGCTGAAATTTTCCGAAGATTAATGTACATTATCTGATTATCCGGTCATGGGGGAAGGAATTTGTTGGGTGGAGTAAAATTTGGTTTCCTGGTGGTCGTGTCAATATTCTATTTAGTGTTACCAACATAATCTTTGGATGGTATCGACAACATTGATGGGAAAGCTGTATGAATGCATGTGAATATACTGGATTCAGAGGGATACATGTACATGTAGCTATAATACTGGAACCTACCTAGTATATCACCTTTAACATTCAAATAAGATTGACACTATTTCTCATCTATACTCCACTGACACACTCGTTATATATCAGTGGGCGACTATACTTAACTAAATTTGTCATTAATATCAGAAATCATAGACAATGGTATCATCTGGTATAGTACTGATATGCAACTTCAATCATCTTCAGCGAAATGTTTCCTCAACATAATTCTCCGACACGATAACCTTACAGCCAGTGAACAATCACGAGCTCGGGTGAGGATCTGATACTGATATGGTCATTTACGGTGCAGTTGATGACTGTGTATTTACTATTACTTCGTGGCAATTATACTGAACGGCTCAGAGCTAAACTTATTGTGGATGATTTTTTTCTTCTACCGTTATAATGTGTAATGCAATCATGTTATACTGTCAAACAGTACCTGATTTTGAAAGTGTTGGATATCTATATGTCCTTGTAGCTTCAACCAGTTTTCAACCATGACGGAAAAATCTGGATGTTGTATTGAGAGAAAACAGAATTAATGTATGTTCACAATATATATATGCTATACGCGTGCGATATAATCCTGTGGCTAGTTTCATGTAGAGCTTAATTCGGATGGAAACCCCCGCGTCTGCATCCTGATTTCGACTCAATTCTGTCTCCACACCAAGGTTGTAAAGTTAATAATACAAGGGAAAGAAATCAATGAAATTAGTCAAGGCCATTTCAATTTCGTCACAGGTCCGACTATGCCTCATCAAGACAAATACTGCCAGTGGAATTCTCAAATTGCGCACCTGAATATTGATATGGGATACATGTACCTCGGTCACATTTGATGCCATGCATATGTCTTGCTTTTAATACTTTGAACCCATAGTCGCTTGCATTGTGCGTAAATTTGTGCGATGTCAAAAATACGTACACCGGGGATTTGCTCGGCATAACAAGATTATCGCAAGGAAACTGTACAAACTTGGATTCGGCTAATGCCATACTACTACTACTGTGTTTTTGTTGAAACGAGAATTCTAACATACATTCACTCCGTCTCACTGTTATAGCATTGTACTGAAAGTGGTCGTGATTAACAACAGCAACACTTGCACGCTGTGTTCTGCGAGCTGTACTCGAAATCGAGCGCTCGCGTAATTTATAATTTCCCACAGATTGCAACAATGTTCGCAGTGACCGGCTGTCGAAAGTGACGCTTCATTCAAAAATTGTTTGGATCAATTTGGAAGGCATACATGAAAATACGGTATCAAATTTGATAGAATTTCGGAATAAATATTCGATTTAGCATATCTGAAATAAAGAGTTCGGAAGTAGATTTCAAATTTCCGAGTTAAATACCGTTTACCACTTCAGACACAGCAAACTGGTATTTAGGAAATTGAAACCACTTTTCCAGTCTTTATTCCTTAATTCACCTGATGAGAAATTGGAGGATATTTCACGCCCACGTAGGTCACCATGTATTCTGGTGAGTTACATAGAAAGAATAATCATGAACTTCAATGGGTACTGATTAATTTCAGCAACCTTCCGGCTATTATGGCTTCCCGTGTCTTTGAGAGATGGTTAAATGCAACCAGCTAGTTCAATTACATTGCAACCATTTTGTCTAAACTGGGACCCCATACATATGTATGTTTCCTATGTGCCCGAAATTTGCCAGTGCAATTCTCAGACATTGTTTGTAACTGGTGACTCTTTTCGCCTCTGGAGTGTGTGATTTATTGTTTCTACATGTATTCATGAACGACGGCCTTACCATTATGGAAATGAAAAGGTTGAGATGGAATTGCATAGTTGCGAAGCAAAGGTCGAAATTGGGACGGGTCGACACAATTTGTACGTTATAAATTTAGAAGCCAAGATGACCCAAGCTATATATCAGACCAAGGTGCTGTGGTATTCGACAGCACATGACGGCTAGTATATTCCCAAGATGGTCGTTTGAATATTTTGAACCACTTTACCTTTACTAAGGTGTCGACGAAGCGATCCATCCAGGATGCCATACAAATGATCTGCTTACTCTCAAGTGATCCTTTAACACGCTTTGAAATCCAATAATTCATTTTATTGATGTCTTACTAGTAACTCGGAAACTCAAAACATCTCCTCCACACCCGCACACCCCAGGTCTCCTGATCGAAAGTCTGGAAACGCTGCATTTATAATCTCTGCTTCAGCGACGTACAATGAACGTACACGGCATTAATCGTAGAACATATATTACTTTCAAAAAGGAAGACGGTTCACAAGAAAACACCTTTGGTTCCCCAATGAGAAGAATGAACAGGTCAACAAATAAAGAGATCACTTTACATAGCTTAACAACATTTGTAATATAATTCTAATAGCTGGTATTGTATGGTAGCACCTGTATTGCCAATGTCGCCGGCATTTCATCTTTACCATATTGATTCTAATCAATATTATGAATCGCAGATTGCTACTACCAACCTTCCCGGTAAGTGCTGGCCGAATACTCTATTATTTAGTGACAGATTCTTTGTCCTTTCATCCTTGTACAGATCTAGAATATTTCGGATAAAGAGGATGCTCTTCAAGAACGCTGTTGTAACTGAAGAACAGCTAGCCCCGTAACAGGAGGGATGGTTATTGTTTATAGTCTTTTTGTGCGCGCTGAATGAGAGAAGAATAAGTCTAACTGGGCTCGGAAATGTTTGCTTCTTTGTGGTGCTTAATTTAAGCATTTTTTTCTACAGAGCAGCCATAGTTTCATATAAATCAACGAAGGTTTCGAATATAACTATTTTGGTTCATATTTTTTTTCGCTTGTGTATTAGATTTGAGTCTTCCTGTGTAACATTTCGTTCTGTCATTGTTAAGTGTGTGTATCGGTTTCGCGGTATGGTGAGCAGATCGGAAATCTTCACTTCGTTCAGTGAAAAAGGAAATTTCTCATTCGATATCCATGTATTTCCCGCATAATTGTAGCTGTATTTGTAGTTCGAGTAGTAGGCATTGTACTGGCCTTTTCATAAGAAAATCTTCGTTCGATTGGAGCCATAATAATATGGCAACGCATGTTATGGTCATAATACATGTAGTATTTGACTGTTTTATAACTCGCAGTTTAACGCTTTGCCAATATTTCATGCTAATACAATACACGCTATCCTACACTGTCAATAAAAGTGTGCAAATCCTGAACACTGAATTGCACACTAGTTTGTAACACCTTTCAAACATGTAAAAGTGTTCAAGTACGAAAACTAGTATGCAAAGAGATTTACTTAAAATATGTCACTGAAGTGTTATCAAGCTCATCAAACAGATCGTCCTCAATAAACATAACGAAATAGGTTGTCCACAATATCACCGAGTGCTGAATATTGGAACTCTGAAAAATTAGTGTTCATTCTGAAGTGTGCACTTTTGAACACTTTTACGCATAATAGAACACTTTTACATGTTCATGCGGACGCTAGTGTTCCAAAAGTGTTACAGAATATGTGTTCATTTGTGAACATTGGTGTTCAAACATGATGATCATTTCTGAACACGCGTGTTCATACCTGTTCTCCAGTGTTCGGATATGAACGTTAAGTGTTCAGTTTTTAACACGATATGGTGTCCTGATTTGGACATCAATATGAACGTTAGTGTTCAGTGCCGTCCAACCCCATATTTCGATTGTTGAGATACTTAGCGTTGTGGAATTCTTGGTACCTTTTTCTTTTCATTATTGTTCAAAATGGACCAGTTGATTAATTCCACATCATTATTTCAACTTATTCCAGCAACCGCTAAAATTAGTTAGGGATGAACGCTTTTACACGTTCAATAAGTGTTACAGATTTTTTCTGACAGTGTAGATACTAGTATCTGAACAAATATCCCAAAGTGGGAAATGACGGACAGCAATAATTATTATAGCAACGTTCGATACTAGATCTATTAAAACTGATTGTAATCGTCCAGTCGACGACGCCCTTGTCTTGATGGCGGACAAAAGCTAGATACGAGAGATCGATCGATGCATGAATACCAATGATTCAAATTCCTTGTCAAGTGTATTCTCATGGCACTCAAAATTCTTCAGAAACCATTTAAACCCACCGGATCTATGTGTCTGGGGACCACGGGCACGGTTATTCATTCCAACTATTGCATTGGAGTCCTGTATCCCCTTGATCGTTCTATAGCCTCGTATATCGCCAGTCGATTTGAACCTATAACTCGCTCAGTACAGGCTTTCCGTTGTAAGCATAGAACGCACAATGTTGTCTCGCCTTGCTGGTAGCCTTGGCTCAGTGGACTTACAAATCGGTTCGGACATAGACCATATTATAAAGTAACGGTACAACTCCGAAGAATGACAAGCCTTGCTTGCATGACTGATTCTATATTTCGGTTCAAGAATGACAATGACAAGTTGATGATACAGGTACAGGTTTATATATCCGGAATATGAAGAATATATAATTCTTAATTCTATAACACTTGTGTCAATAACATAGAGCTAACTGTTGTTTCCATCATGAAATTGATTATCAAAGCGACACAAATAGGCATATGTCCACGTAATTTCCCAACAGCTGACTCAGCTGACAAAATCATTCCCCATTTGAGAGACCACATAAATTCGTCCACTGATATTGGCACGATGTCAACCTAGACGAGAACATCGTGCCAATATCAGTGGACTAGTTTTTTCAACAAAGGGAAGAAAGGATGTCAGAGTTTACCATATTATTTCAACCTTTCATTATAATCTTTGTTGATAATCAATTAGAGTTGTGCAATAGAATAGAAATAATGTTTTCATAACCTTACTCTAAGGTTATTTTCGCACAGTTAGCTTTGAAAAGTTTATAAATTTTAGGGCGCGGGCTTCGCACTTGCCCTATAATATAACCTTGTAACCTTGCTGTGGAAAATCTTCCTCGGCAGCGAATCTCCATACCTCAAACTATTGTCTCAAACCTCTGAACGATTTTGGCACCCAACACATTGTGTTCGTTGTATTTAACTCGATCAGTAAGCTCGCAGAAATGGAAGACAACATATTCACAAGGAGAAATATGTTCCCATTGGTTTCTGTTTATTTCAACCCAGCTTGCTTCAGCCTGACGTCAACAAGCATGAAGTTAGCATTCGTGTTGTCAACGTCACACACATATTCCCAATTCGTTTGTGCTTATTTCAAAGGTGTGTTGCCAAATGACCTGATATAGACATTGCAAACCATGTAATTATCCATTGAATGTGTGTCATATTTATGATTAATATTTACATACAGACGCTTAGTGGAATAGCCTTATACAGTACGCTTTTTTCAAAATATGTTATAAGTATGAAATGAAGCGATATGCAAGAGGTGGGAAAATTTGACGACGTGTGACGACTGAAAAGCAACTATATGACGCTATAGGAAAGCTTCCCTCGGCACCTCACATTCAGGCCCGAGAATACGGTGGATTCTCGGACGTAGCCTTAGTATCTTGACCGCAATGTTATTGCAAAGGTGCATGTGGAGACTATGAAGTATCCACACGGTCCCTAGCACCGGCTTAAGCCGAGTTAGATACGGTAGCTCGGAAGCTGTGCTGACAGATCATCTCAAATAGTTAACTCATCTGATATTAATAGATTAGCATCGTGAACGTCTGATGGAATAAACGCCTCAACATGGGGTAAACCTGGCAAATGCAATAATACTCAGGGAACTAACCTGTAATGCCGGATGTCGTACGACTGAAATTTTTAACCAAAACAATAAACCTACATTTATTCGGCGAGTGACATGTGCAGAGGTTGACCGCGAGACTAACAGTCAACCAGCAGAACCCTACCAAAGGCAGGTAATAAATTGGAGCGATATGCAAAAGGTCGGGAAAAATGACCATATGACTCTACAGCCAAGTTTTCCTCCGCACCTCACAAGCGTCTAATCCGTCATTCAATATGCTATATTTTGTAAGAATAATCCTGACGGATTTATCTGCATTTGCACAATCTAACCATTATCATGATCAGCTTGCTTTGCACGGCGTCCTACGGTCCCTTTGTAGAATGAGACACAAGTTACGGAAGGAGAAGACGGATATATTGCTCGCTACTAATGCATTTTGCTATGAGCGTCATTCGGTCGGATGTATTTCCCATGGTTATTGGGGAATACCTGATGCTTAACTGGTATCGTAGATATGATTCTGAGCCGAATCATGTTACAAACGCCCGAGTCTTTCAGATACAAAATCTTGTATGTTCGCGATCGGTAGACGAAAACAGACAACAGTTGTGCGTGAGTTTATGAAACGTTGTTTTTAATAAAACACAGAATCGAGATTATGGAAGAATATTCATAAAAACTAAATCTACTTAATTAAGAAATGATACTGATATCTCACACTTGAAATATTTTAACCGACTGTTTTTTAACTCGAAGTTATGCAGAATACTGAATTAAATTGACGTCGCGTTCATTCGAACATTTTTATGCTATATGTGTTTATATAGTTTTATTCTGCTGCCTGTATTAGCCATCGTGTTCGAATGTCGAACAATGCGAAGAACAAGATTTACTCTTTCTTTTGCCAGGAACAACCTTATTTGCTTTGCTAATTAATAATTTCGCCCAGATGTTTATAGTTTCCACGGCTAAATGTTTGAATATGGATAGATCATTTCAATCAAGCCTGGCGAAATTTGTTGCGTTGTCAAAATCAGGGTCTTCTGGGTCATTAGGTAGAACAGCAAGGATATTCCGAAGCGATTGTCTTCTGAATAAAACATTCGGGATTTGCAATTTAATATACTATTGCTATGTGCTGGAACGTGAAATAACAACATCCAAAATATACATATATACATGTACTCGTATCATCGAGAAAAGAGCATGGAAACGTGGTCTGTGTTCAAATCTCTCTCTAGAGAAATGAGTTTGGGGGCTGCATGTAATTTCTTCATTTATATGTGTTGCTACATGAGTGATATGCCGCGTCTCCGAGACGGAGGGTAGTAAGATTGACATCAACAGCTCACATTGCATGTCGTATCCTGATACAGCAACATATATATATATATGCAGATACATATATCTCAGAAAGTCCTGCGTGTGGAGTAACGTGATCTGATCTCTCATCAATTTTATTCCGTGAAATGAAAAGTTCAGGCACTGAACTGATACGGCTGTAATGTCGAACGCTTTCATTTCTTATCAAGGAACTTATCAAAACAACAAAGATGACAAAACATTATTACTATGTGAAAGATATATTTATGATTTGACGTCAGACAATTAAAATGTGGTTTCCGTTCATTCAGGGTAAATGGATCGTGATATCACTTCTTTATTCATCATGAGCAAGTAGACTCACATCCTGGCGCAAACGCATATTAAAGAACGTCAAAATAGCTGACACTTCAATTAAAAAAACTCGCACATATAACTATCTAAGTTTTCAACACAGGTCCCTGTGTTTCAAAGACTAATGTCTGCCGTTTCCGATATCTTTAATGTAGCATAGTCAAATAGTCGTCCGTCTGTCGTGGCATCGTTTTTGGTATATAGAATAGATACTGTTTTCGGTACACAGATCAAGCCTCTACTTCGATTTTTTTCATTCATAGAGTAAAAACTTATTATTTATGGCTGCTTTAGCTTGTGATTTGATAGATCTCCATGTATATTGTTAAAATTTTCTCAATACACTCTCTTGATGACAAACGACTGTGTTTCGCTAAATTCTCCTTATCGCAATGATCACAAAATCGATTGTGTGCTTCAACGATATTTGCTGCAATCAATCGAAACTTTCTTAAGTTTCAGAATCTGTATCATCTCGAATTCTGCTGGCTGCATTATTCAAATATATCATGGGTTAAGTTATTCAGCTCTTGAGCGTGTCTGTTTCTATATCCATGTAATGCTTCATCGATCGCTTGAGAGATTGATCAATATCTGTAATATATATTTTGTAGTGTTTCTTAGCCGTCAGTACTATTGTTACAAAGTATGTGCTTGCAGCTTGCCAAGGTTTTGTGGCAGTTGCAGAGAATTCCCTAGCAAATTGTTTATCATCTTCTGCGGCATGCTCTAGATCTGTGGGGGCCGCTGATTGAAGGAGAATCCTTTATCATGTTTCGACAAAAGGATTATAATCCACTTGTCCTCTCTTCTTCCGTCTCATTAGGTTAATCCATCTTCCATGTGTTCATTCTGTCTAATGGATTTCCGGGATATACTCAACGCGAGTTCCTCGTAGCTCGCCTTCTCATGAGAAGTTTAAGTTTATGGGTTTATGCATAATTTCCACTTGCTTCAGACCGTGTGATCCGCTTGCCTTGCCTTTAACCCACGGTTTCATGCATCTCCAAGCCTCCCAAATTAAACTGTTTTCCAACAGTATCGACTTGAATGTACATAATGGTCAATTCAACTCACCAAACCAACAAAGCAGATTTAAAGGCAATTTTTTGCAGTTTCATTTATTTCTCTTGGCCAGAAAATGTATTCAACGTTGGATGTGTTTGGCTGGGTCTGCGACTGGCCAGCATGAACGTTGTTCAGAAAGCTACGTCATATTAACGTTTGAGCGATTTCGTTGGAGATGAAAGCGTCCGATAGCGCCGATATTGTACTGGTAGTCTGCACCGGAGACTCCCTCCAAAAACGTTTGACAAACTTGCATGTTTCTTGCGTTGGTTTAATGAAACTCAATGAATTGTATTGTTAGCATATGCCGACTGTTTACCGTGCAATGCCAGCTCACGGAACAAATACACAGTGAAAATGTAGTACTCAGCAGTCATTGTATGGAGCAGCATGTGTATCAATATGAGCAAACGATTTTTTATTTATTGGAGTGAGTGAGTGAGTAGGATTTAACGTCGTTTTTAACATTTTTTCAGTCATATCACGACGGTGCCGACATGTGCCAGAACACGTGAGTGTCCGCAGTTCCTATTATCCTGGACACTGAACAGCCGAGTCAGTACAGCACCCGACCGTCACCCATCCAAGTATTGACCGAGCTCAAAGTTGCTTAACTTCGGTGATCTGGCGAGAACCGGTGTGCCCAACGCTATACACCGTACCCCTTTTATTTATTGGAATGTTAGAGGATACAGAATGGGTATAAAATACCGTTTATGCATTTCCTCAAGGGAATAAATTTCATAACAATATCATGCAACATTTGTTTGACACTTCGATTGCCATCGTCATGTGTAAGGGCATATCAGCATTGAAAGCAAAAGGCGTTCCCCGAGCATACTGACAACAGAAAAGAGTTGTGTCACGATTCAGCCCTGTTCATGTCGACCAGCTGTTTCTATGCTCCCATATTAAGATGCATTGCTATTTCGGCCGTCGTATTTGGGTTGATACCTTTATAACTCAAACATAAACAGCATTAAATATCCATTTTCAAGACTGTGGGCTTCTGTTATATAGACTAACCACGATCTGATGGAAACATGACTATACAAGTGATCAAATATCGGTCAAATCATATATTATTAGAAGATATGGCGGTCAATGTATCATGTTCTGATTTGATGTAATGGATACTTGCCCGTTAGTAGTAGGATGTTTACTATCTCCGTGCTATTAAACGAACAAGCATATTATGGAATACAGCTAAATTATAGAGTATGAGGTCTGAGTATGGTAACCTCTGTATGTGGTTTTGCTAATTGCTTTATGGTGTGGAGATCGTGGTGACCAAGAACTAGGTCAGTCTGGAGTTGATGAAGTACAGCGAGATGGAGTCACGAAATTCCAAGTGAGTGCGCAGTTCAATGAGATTCGATATCGGTGCAAGGTTTTGTTCTGAAGGCCAGTAATGGTATTGCGTTGCAGTATAACACAACAACATCCGTGTCTCTTCTGAAGGCAAAATGAAAATTGACTACCAACACTCCGTGGGAGTTAACTGTTCCCTTGGCGTTAGTACTGTGTACACGAATACGGCCAATATCTGAAAAACAACAGGCCTCGTCAAAGTAAGATTAATTGGTTTAGATAGCCTAGGGAATATTTACATAAACCATTTGGCGTTTCCACGTAGATTATATCCGGCACACACAACTCAATTATGAAGGACAATTTAGCAGACGTCAGATCTGACATTCAATATTTAGCCGTCGCCAGTAATGCCGACTGTTTACCGTGCAATGCCAGCTAACGGGACGAATATTTACAATACACAGTGAAAACGTAAATAGTACTCATCAGTCAATGAATGGAGCAATATGTGTACATGTATCAACATGAGCAACCAATTGTATTGGAATGTTATACAGAATGCGTATAAAATACCCTTCATGCATTTCCTCAAGGGAATAAATTTCATAACAATATCATGCAACATTTGCTTGACACTTCGATTGTCATTCTCTTTATCTGTCTACCCCGATATCCCATTGGTATTCTTCATCAATACTCCGACAGATACATGACTTGGGAACGGTAATATCCACTCAGCGAGAATACCATTGAAGAAAATTTGAAGCCATCGCAATCATTTATTTCGGAGTGTCATTCACAGACCTTTTCGTTAAGCATCGATGATAAAAAAGTAATGTTGTCTAGACGATATCCTGTTTGCCACCAGCGGAATTACATCAGTAATTACAAATTCTACCAAATATATAATATTTGAACCGTAGAACAGTTATCAATATCGTGATTAATTTCGAATATCTTTTGGTGGGCAATGTATTTTGATGACCTAAATGAATCTTTACAGAAACTATATGACTTTCTCTCCACAGACCAATGAAAAACATGAATATTTTTCTCAAAATTGTATCGACTAATCAGATGTCTCAGAACTGGAATATATCCCTTGATGCATTGCGGCCGCGTCAACATGATTTCCGCGTCAACAATGGAAGCGTTTTTTTCGTACGACAGTTAACATAAATTCCCAAAAATGTATGGCATGATAAGAAATACAAGATGGCTTCGTCCATGAGAGAAGCGGTCAACAGTTTTCAATGATGACAGCGAGACTTCATGAAGTTCCTTACCTAAAATCTGAGCTAATCCAAAACGTCTAAATTTTTTTTAAATATTTGGATATTTCATCGTATTTCATTTGCTGTACGGCAGTGCCTGTATGCTTGAATATTGATCTCTGCTCTTTGGTATCTCGGCAGCTGATCATGTAGCCCTTGTGTCAGCTGAGGATCGATGAAGAATATACAATGTAAATTCATGACAAACAATCGATCCACCGACCGAGGTCCTGATGTCCTGTCTAAATTACGTTCTATTTTCAACAAACCACAAAACCATTTTAAGCTTGACATGGTTACATGGAATAATTCTTTTGATACTGATACTATCGGTCAAACATAAAAGATTTAATACGCAGCGTGTTTTCGATAAAGATAAGAGAGCGATAATGCGAGGAAACTTGATCTACCTTCCAAATCTCCGCGATTCTTCAGTTATTTTCCTCTAGACCAGTAGTTGAGAACCAATATCTGTCTTCCTTGAACGCTAACGGCTGCTCTTGGAAAGATAAAAAAAACAAAATTTAATGACCGAATTCTCTGTTTAACATTCGCGGGTTATTCTGCTATTATTAACTTTATTAAGTCTGTATGAGTTATCTTGCAAAATATCACTTCGGAAGAATAGATCAACGCAATGAGCTATTTATCGGTTGAGAATGGCATGCTCGTCCGCATACAACGTCAGTATTGCGTAAACATTCAGGATACAATCTTCTGGAGTTATTTGTTTGAACTGGGTCATGCTGTGCTTTCAATAGAAAGGATATAGTAGAACAGAAAACGGCCATTATTCCGGACGACCGTTTTAACACTTTTCTCTCGCAGCAGGCTGAGAAGACGTAATTAGGTTGGACCTTGGAGTATACAGATTATTAAGCCGTTCAGAGGAAAGGACTGGAGACAAAGAGACATAAATCCTGCGTTACGATGACGTGAAGGCGGTAGACAATTGCATAGCCATCTCTGAACAATCGATGGTACGTCCAAGCGGACCGAGCTATTTTTCGGTGATGAGCAATCTTCTGGAACGGGCGAGAAAATGACCATGTGCCGTATGAAGGCTGCTAGTTTGTAGGTCAAGCTATCTGGATAACTTTTTCCATAACACAGTCCAGTTGAGTCATTTTGTGCAACCATTGCCAGTTACAGTGAACCTCGCCGCACATGTTCATCCAAGATCTAACTGATCTTTTCTCATCAACACCTGCTAGCGTATGCGCAGCGTTGGTTCTTCGTGTGGTATTACCTGTATGATAATCGTTTTTCGGTAATGTCCACAACATATCGCTGGTTGTCTCTTCCATCCATCTATGTAACCACTGTGTTAATGAATAAAACATTACAATGACCTTGGTAGGCCATTAGCTCAAATCCCCGAGCCGCTGCGCGGTAAATTGTCAGAGTGCAGAAGGTGTCTTGGATCCCCAGTACGATGTGGAATGATGAATCTTGAACATCTGGAAGCCGACAAAGATGAATGTGTGGATAGACAAAATCACGGCTGAAATACCAGTATTGGAAATTATGTCCTAAAATGGACGGCGGTAAGAATAGTCAATCTCATATAGTGGCAAGGAGAATAGAGCGTAACAGCCAACACTCAAATTACAAGCGTCTAGTCCGTCATTCATAATTCAGCCGTCGTCCATTAAAGAATATCCGCGTCCATAATCCAAAGACCTATTCCATATTCTATATAACAGTATTATCACCAAATACAAAAGACAATCATAGTATACATAAACATAGGCTAGTTTCCTGCAAGAGAGAAGCGATCAACAGTTTTTAATGATGCCGACAAGACATCATGATGTTCCACAAATATAAAATCCGTATCGCTGATCAGTATTCTTGATCCATAATAATCGGTGTAAAGTCGGCATCTAGAGAATGATGTATCTCAGTCACGCTTTGATTGTGACTGTTCATATGAGCACCATGAGGATCTTGAAGTACATGGGTTCATACGGCCCCTAGCCCCGGATTAAGCGGAATTAGACACAAGTTACGAAACGTAACGCCATAAATCTTGCACGCTACGCTCGTATTTTGCCATCAGCATGTGGTTTTGCTAATTGCTTTATGGTGTGGAGATCGTGGTGACCAAGAACTAGGTCAGTCTGGAGTTGATGAAGTACAGCGAGATGGAGTCACGAAATTCCAAGTGAGTGCGCAGTTCAATGAGATTCGATATCGGTGCAAGGTTTTGTTCTGAAGGCCAGTAATTTGAGGAATTTGATTTTAGGCGCTTAGTGGAATAGCCCTGTTTTATAAGTTTCTGCAACAATGTTTGTGACGTTGAATAAAATCGTCACATTTAACACAGGATCTAGCAAATACTACTAGGCGAGATATGTATACGCCATATGCAGGTTCCACTGGAATATTACTGTTCAGAAAAGGATAGTTTACGATGACTAAATTGTCCCTTTTGTCATAAAGTCGACGAGAGAGAATGCCCGCTTCATTTTTATAGAGATATAGATCTAAATATGATGTGGCTGTATGGCTAATTGTAGTTTCCTTCAAATCCAGTGAAGGTGGATGTATCCTTCACTGCGACATTTAGGAAACGTCCACATTAATCGTTTTTCCTTCAATCTCGATTTATTTTTGGTTTTCTAGAAGGAATCCCGATCCTATCGAGAATTCATCGAGAAAATGTCGAGAAAATAAAATGGAAAAACCCAAGTCGTTTTCAAAATTCTCGATTGATTTTCTCGATATCGGTTTTTATTCGTTCTTTTTGGTCCATCGAGAATGAATCGGGGGTTTTTTCGATCGAGAGAATGTCGAGAAATTTAGATCGAGAAAGCGTGGAGAGAATATCGCGAAACCATCGAGAGACGAATGAATACAATGACGTCATTGTCAGGCTAACATCTGTTTACGCCGCTGTGCGTGATTGTGCTATAAAGTATAGGTCAGGATAAAACTGAAATATTGCCGACGCTTTTACAATGAAAAATTAAAGTATTATGTCCGTTGTTATTTAAAGAACTAAGTAGGAGTTGAATATCACATCTTCATTGACAACGATCTGTTATTTTACCAAATTAATCAACGTAAGCAGATCAGTTCGGATTAACTTGAAGTTGAACATCTGACTACCCCGTACGACCCATGAGTATAGCAGTATTTACTAATACGGTACTTTAAACCACATGTTATCGCCGGCAGTTTATCTTTTATATTTATAGGAAATAATCGACAATTAAATCATTTTTACGTGTGTAAGTTACAGCAGTAAGTCATGTAGAAAGGACAAAGAGTGTTAAGTCTACAGTGGAAGTCCAATTTTGTCAACATTAAATGACTAGTATCTGGACTTTTCTGATCTTCCGCGAAGGAATAATAATGCGTACTCCATACATGTCATAAGGAATAAACACATACCGTTACATGATATTTGACGACGGACTGACTGGTCTATGGTCCAACAGAAAGTTTACGGCATTTGCCCGACAACATGGAGAATAGCGACTTCTCTTTCTTCTTCACAGTTGTTGCATACGCTATCAATGTAAACTGAATTGCCTGATTGACTCCTCCCTACACCACTATTTCAAGAATTTGACATACAAACGCAACTTGACTGGTTGGAACACAATAATTATAAACTTTACTGCTAATCGGCCACGCTAAACTTGACAAAGATAATCCCGAGGCTGAACGAGTCTTCCGAGTGGTAGCCTGGTTCCTTAGCTTACTTGTATAGGTAAGCAATGGGACAGTAAGTTAGGGTACCAGACTAGGCGAAGTCAATAGCGGCACTACTTCCATCGGTTTTTAATCGTTTTTTCTCCACTGTGAAAATTCTCGAAGGTTTCTCGACTGAATCTCGAAATCGTTTTTCATTCGAGAAATTTCTCTCGAATGAAAACCGATCAAAATAACGAAAGGAAATCGACTTCGCGAATCTTTCGAGTTTCCTGAAAAAAATTCTCTATTCGCTCTCACCTTTGAAAATCTCGATATCGAGAAAAAAATACAGATTTCTCGACGGAAAACCGAACGATTTTTTGAGAATTGGTGAATTAGGAGGAACGGGCTATGAATGGATCGGTTTTTGAAAGCGCTTGCATATAGTCATATTCATAAGAGAGCGGATACAGGTCAGCCATCAGGGGTGCACAATTAGTAGCCATTGGAATATCTATATGCTGCTGATATATTGTGTTGCCCAATTTCACATAGATATCTTTAATGAGAAAGATATTTTTAATAATACAGATATTTTTAATGAGAAAAACGCAGCATCGTCTGGCTACATTATCTCAAGACATGTTTTAGGATTAACATCAACGTAACAGAGATATATAATCATGATAATGGAGACCACAATACTATGGATTCGATAGAAACTTCTTCCTCTTTTAAGCGACAACTTAAATAGGAGATTATCTTTATTTGTCATTCGGATATTTGTGAACGCGACAAGACTGTTGATGTCCGTCCCGATTCTCTTCCTGAAGTATGTACGAATGAAGGAATTATAACTTTCCAAGGTATGGAGACACTCTGGGTTATTTTCCGCATTTAAGTTGATTGTCGTGTAATAATTTTTGCAGATTCCCGGGAAGAAAAAAACTGAACATGGACAACCCATTCGATTCTATATGGAACCGATCGTTCAAGAAGTTCCGGTTTCACTGACATCTTTGAGCATATTACAGGTGTCTGATCACTGACGACTCCCCTACAGGCTAATAATTCTATCTTCGTTTCTCCATCAAGAAATTCGTCGATATTCTTCAATAAGGCTTATATATCTTTTAATGTCTTCTTAAAAAATCATCAACAGGCGCGTCGTGTTTTCCGCCGGCGTTCGAAAATACTTTGGCAAAGATCGGTCTTGTTCGCACTGATCGAAGCCACCGGAATGATATGCCAGTTTTCAAATAAAAAAATATTATTTTGCCGAAAAAGACAATACACAATCATTTTATTTTTGGGGGTCTAAAGCTGAAGGCTGAGGAGGAAAACATTTTGTATTATATGGAAACGTGACTTACTTCTGGAAAGAGAGAAGAATACAAAGGAGTACGGATTGCATTCGGTCACTCTGACCTAATAACGGATATCAATCGCACAAACAGCTTGGTATTTGCTCAACAGAGGAAAGCGTGATTTGCTATGGGAGCATTGTTCAAGACAGACCTGATTAATTATTAACTCAGGTCAGTCTCAAGATGTCTGATTTCTTAGAAAGAGGCGACGTTAGTAATATCAGGCTTGTAGGGTCTGTTTAATTAACGGACATATTGTTTTAGAAAGGAGTTTATCGAGCTCTTAGGCGACCTGAAGGGTTTCGCCTTAAGGACTGTTTTATCGCCGACCTGAATCAACCAAGTTAAACCTGGCCAGTATTTATCACTCCTAATGATGTTACAGTCCATGCCAAGCCGCTTCAGTATTTAATAATTATGTGGAAAAGTTTTGAACATATGTACGCAAGATATAAGCTTTGTACATATACAGAAAAGTTTTATACGTATATAAAAGAATTACATATTAAAAATATTTCCACATTGTATAAAACTTTTCCACGTGTGTGAAATAATGCAAACATTTCCACATATTACCATGTCAAATAATCGATTAACCCTATCTGGTTTGGGTTTTTTAGTGACATGTCTAGGCCATTTCGGCCTCTCTAATTATTTTTCTTATCCCTCGAGGTGAGGAGCTGAAATTTACCACACTATACCCTTGCGCCAAGCTCTACCAGAAAATGCAAAAATAAAATCAAAGATGGTCGCTTCCATGACGTCAAAGATTCATTTTCAGGAAAGGCATTTTCTGCTTGATTTTTCGAAATTTTTATTCATGCAATTTTTCCGCAAAGCTTGCATAATAAATTGGCAAAATCTGATGTGAAATAAAATGTTTTTTGTTCACTTATCCAAGTGGAAAAGCAGAAATGTTGAAGAAAAACGACGAAAACATCACTTTTCTAATACCCCAAATGGCCGCCATTTTGAATTTTCTCATGATCCCCTCCTCGGAAGGTTATGGAAATGGGATTAAAATGACCCCAATATGCTAAACTATAAAGTCACGGAGAGTCATCACCCTATGTTTTGTCGTTCCGGAGATAGCGCAGAAATTCGTAGGGGGGGGGGGGGGAGCATAATGGCCCCGAGGCCTGGTAGGGTTGAAAGCGATTAATATTCCGGATGGAAACTTCAGCGTTCCTTGCATAACAAAATCATGTCAGATCATTTGTTATTTCACAGAGATAACTTGATTTGAGTGCAATGCTCTTCGGTATCGTCTGAGCTAGACGTGTTTATTTATTAATTGACCCTCTGACTTCCTGGTGCTCATCGCCCAAATTGAAGATGAACAGCTCTCTGCGGATAGATAAACACATTGAACCCTTTTCATACGGGGAAGTGGCAATTACCTATCCTCGGTACTCCAGATTTATATCACCACATCGATGAAATTGTCGAATCAATCTGTCATATTTCTTTTTATTTCGGTTATTTAGTGGTGGTGAGGTATCCAGAACTTGAAACTATGATATTGAAGAATGAAGAGTGCATTGAGCTATCAACATTCGCCAGAAATATAGAACTGTTCAACCCTACTATTAAAACACATATGATTTTTTTTTATTTAGTCCTGCCAGAAAAAAAAACCCGGGACCATCAGCATTCAAGTTATTCTACATCTACACCAATCCCACATACATGAATTGCAAGCGTTTACCAAATCATTATTCATTCAACCATTTATTATTTTTAACAGGTTGTATCGGCTATAGGGTTCAGTGAATTGAAGGCGGCTGTGATGGAGGCGTTTGATTGCAATAAAGATGGCAGGATCGAAATTGGAGAGGTGGGTCATTTGGTATATAAATAGGTGCTATGTACGTTAGCCAGATCATCTATTATTTAAGCTTTTCGGGTGTGATTTGTTGATTATTCGAATTATTGACGCGAAATTACTTTGTTGAGGACAATCAGATACTGAATGTGTGAGCTAAACAACTTCTTCTTCTTAACAATCTCGCACAGTGTTTATGCCATCCAATGTACTCATATGCTCCTGTGATATACAGATTGCCTGGTATATTTGCATAGGGGTTCAATCCAATACAGTTCGCTTGCGATTTGCAAATCATTGTGTTTGTCCTGTATACTGTCAGCTAATTAGCTCATTTATTCTCTTAAGCCGTGTTCATTATTCACAGGTTCTTCGAAGATTCCGGTAATGGATTGTTATTGTATCAAATCGGGTCAACACACACATGTAGGTCTTAACGTTGAAATGCTCCAGGCATAAGTGTCCTGGACCAAAAGGTGATTCGTACGCGCACCGTGTCGGCTGATCTATAGCCATTCTCTCAAGGTTGTTTTCATATTTTGACAGCTCGCCGAGATCTTGCCGATGGAAGAAAATTTCCTTTTACTTTTCCGCAGGGACAATCCGCTCGATTCCAGTGTGGAATTTATGAAGGTGAGACCATCATTTATTCAGTTGCTTTCTGTAGTGTTTCATTTTACGAGCCATTTATTTCGGCGAAGGTTTGCTGGCGTGGAGACTGAAATATCATTTTTATCATCCTTATTATCACCCTTAAGATTTGTTGTGGTCATACTGTGGTACGTACGCTCTTGATCGTCTTGATTTCCTTCAGAATGATGGCGAAATTGAAGATTAGAACAGACACCTACGGTCTTTCCAGTAGAGTTCTCCCTGGTTTTCTGTGAAAGTGCACATTCTTCCATGAACCATATGCATGTCAAGACTTGTCTTATCAAAACTCACAGGAAGAACATATTTGGGAAATGGGTAACGGTTCTAGATAGACAGAAGGTTACCTAACAGCTGTCTACGATAATGAAAAGTGATAAGAGAATGCTCCGGGAATCAAATTTATTTGCTGTGGAAAACTCTTCAAATAAATGTGAAATTTAACCCCGAAATATTGATATTTTTGTATATAATTCTCTATTTCTGTAGATCTGGCGGGAATTTGATTCTGACAACAGCGGCTATATAGAAGCAGACGAATTGAAGGTACATGTTTGTCTTATTCGACTGATTTGCCTGAGAATTTTTTTTTACTTTAACTCAATGTGGGGTCTGCCCAGACCTAGGGGGCCGTAGTCCTCCGAAATAGTATTCTTTTCCCTTGAGCTGAGCGGCTGAAACTTACCACACTATATCCTTGGGTTAATCTCTACCAGTAATAATTTTAGATGGTCGTTTTGATGTCACGCTGACGTTAATTTCATTAAAAGCTTTTTTGTTAGACGGTCATTTTTTCGATTTTATTTTTTTTTTTGTATCTTTCTTGGCAACACCTGCATGAAAATTTAGTGAGTAATAATCTGATGTGAAATAAAACAGTTTTTGTCCACTTTTTCTCGCATAAATGCAGGAATATTGAAGAAACCTCTGGTACCCCTCCCCCTCCATGAACGCCATTTCGTATTTTCCCATGATCCTCTTCCCGGGTGATTATGCTCAAAGTGACCCCAATATGATAAACTACTAAGTCACGGCGTCTCAGCTCTCAATATTTTTGTCGTTCCGGTGATATGCTAAGAAGTTTGGTAGGGACATAGCCTGATAGGGATAACAAAGTGTCTGAGATATCCTTCACTTAATTAGAATAATATGATTATGAAGATTGAAAGTTTTAAATTGAATCCAAATATATTCGACTCAAACTTCAGTTCAAAATTCTTGATTAATATCTTGCGAATGTTGTCAAATATATTCGAGGGCTTATTTGATTAAAAGTTTGTGTATGCTCTGTTTTACGAGATGAAATTTAATTCTGAAGAAATTAAACGATCGGATCCTTGAAAACGATCTTTCCTCAGTATGTATTTTCCAAAATTACTAGACTGTTCAAAGTAATATAGATTCGAATTTCGTGCGTTAGACTGTTTTTTTCTTGAGTTAGATATATATCAATCGTGAAGTGCCAATCAGAAAAATCTTCTCTAAATACATGTTTCAAAACTTCTCTCGGGCATTCTCCTATCAACAACGTTGGCATATTCTTTGGTGAAGATATATGTATGCCAATAAACTTACAGAGTTATGCTGAAGACAGTTTCGGTGTAGATGTCTTTCATTTGATGCAGCAGTACTTCCAATAATAAGTGGAATTTTATTGCCCATATCTCCGTTTTACTATTGCTGCCTTGGATCGGTGACATGAATATTAGTCGGAAGGAAGCTGTCGCCACGAACACTCGAGAATTGTAATGAACTAAAAGTTCCACAACATTGCTACGTAAATCATTATACAAGTCTTCAGCCACTGCTTGATAACATTTGTATCATTTCCACCATTGCAGCGCACTGTTGCTACCCAAGTTTCACGTCATTAGTCATTAGGAAAACGGGGCCCTCTTATACTGAATATTGGACTATGTTGTAGAGTATGCGCTGAGAAAACCTCCTTTATTCTGTGGCTCTTTTGACAGAGATATCACCATACAACTTGGTTTCATGTCTTTGCACGATCTGCAGGTTTTCTATGGTAACAGGGGGTATAAATAATACAGTTCATTTGATCTTAGCAAGAAGTCTAGTCAACAAGACTAATCTCTTCTATTCTTCGTGTTTCTCGTTAGGAATGGCGTCAGACCATTTATCATCTACCGAAAGAACAAGTGAGAAATGACTACATTGTAGTCAAAACCTGCGGCAGTGGCAATAATACAGTGAAAGACATATCAGCGGAGGTAGTGGTAATTGTAGAAAAAAGTGTTTTTCTGCCAAGGGAAGTAATTTTCAACTTGTAACCCACAATTGTAGGGATTGCGTAATAGTTCTGATACCATATATATATTCACTTTCCCCATTCAAAATCCGACGATTTTGACTCGGCCATGCCGTCTATACTGAATTGACAGACGAACTCACCATGATCGCTTTGGCAATGTTTTGGTACAAGTATCGTGTATGCCAAGTTTCAAAACATTCGGTTCAGTCGTTACTTTTTGCAAATCAAAAAGGCTTTCAAATATTTGGAAATCCAAACAAATTTCGAGGATTTAGTCATAGCGCGAAAATCTGCGCTCTTCAGTCTCCCTTCTCGCTTAATTTGCCGATCAAAATGGAAAATTTATATTTCCTTCAAAGTTATTTTTCAATAAATTTAGTATAAGATCTATCACTTCGTTCTGTGAAACTACGGAATGGGATTTAAGGCTTTATCGAACTGTCGAAGAGGCATAATGACACTTTTTCACTATTCAAATTGAGGCCTGTTACAGTCTTGATATTCGATTAAAATAATTAATTAGGTTTCTGCATTTACGTTCGTTATCATCTGCGAACTAAATTCCTTGCCACTCTTTTCCACGCAGCAAGTCAATACCAAGACATGGTTTGCTTCTTCTATATAAATGATTAACTATTTCATTCTTAGGAAATATCATCTCATCTGACATGTCCGGCCAAGCCTTTTCGAAGGGTGCTAATTTTATTAATTTCTTTTCTTTAAAATCAAATTCTGCAAACAAGAAACATTTCCAGTCAGTATTTATGGATATCTTCCTATACTCAATTCGCGAATATGTTTGTCACTAAATCATTCCGAAGGTGATTCAAGTGCGAAGTTTCGGGGCTAGTTCACTAAACAAGGTCTGTGTGTAAGAGATTGATGTCGAATTCTCGTTATTATCTTTTGATACATGAAATTGTTGCATTCGCGAAAATAACTGCCAAGTTAAAGTCAGTGCGAAAGGTATCTAAGTATCAAAATCAAACTCAAAAACCCCTTCAGGAAAACAAAGGCCCTTCTTTTGGCCACGAGGTCAACTAGATCGTTTTTATGGCCAGTATCTGCTATATATGACGTAAAACTGATTGACAAAGTAACGTAAATTTTGTATAGAACCAGTAAATTCTAGCAGAAATGGGCTCCGACTTGAGAGAGAATGATGTCAAATGCAATGTTTCTGCGCATTGTCTGCTGATACACATAAGTATTGAATTTACGGAAGTGATTACCGTAATGCTATTCTAAAGAGATTCTGAGTGCGGAAGAGGACGGGAACATCAATACCAGCGAATCAAGGCTCTGGCTTGCGAGAATGAGGATAGCGAGGCTGTATTCCGAAAGAGAATCATTCAAAATAGCTATTTGCCAAATGTCATGCTTGTAACCGAAAGTGCACAATATAACTGCACGACTGCGAGGTTTTGTTCGCGCACAGGGGTGTCTAACTCATTAAATACTACATAGTCATTTCTGTCCCTTCGAAGTGGGCTACCATTTGAAATTGTCCGGTAATGAGTGAGTCCATCTGAATCCTTTCGTCGGCAAAATAAGCATTCAAGATTTTATTGTACAAACACCAGTCAAAGGCAGAGTACAAAATGTTAAGAGGAATACAACAAGAGAAACAATGGAACAGTGACATGAATATTAATATTTATATATATGTTATATCTGAGAGATATGTTATATCTGAGTGTTACCGTTGATATTAGAACCTTGATTTTTGGCATGAATGTGCATTAGGGGACTGTTACCAGCATGTTTCGAGCTGACCTACTTTTGATGAAAATTTCTGGTGATTTTTGATTAAAATCACTGGTGAATCTAACTTGAGCCGTGCCCATCTTAATATAGGCAGGATTTCAACTGGGGGTCCAAGAGTTCAGCGTGCGTCGGAGTCCTAATGCCTACCCTACTTCTTATGTCCTGTGACGTTATTCACACTGGGCATGAAGGTGCATTAGGGGACTGTTGCCAGCATGTTTCGAGCTGACCTACTTTTTGATGAAAATTTCTAGTGATTTTTGATTAAAATCACTGGTGATTCTAACTTGGGTCGTGCCCATCTTAATATTGGCAGGATTTCAACTGGAGGTCCAAGAGTTCAGTGCGTGTCGGAGTTCTAATGCCTACCCTACTTCGTAGGTCCTTTGACGTTATTCACACTATTCTTATCAACCTGTAACCATTTCGATCATCTATACGGAGTAAGACTGACCCTGGGATCGTGTGTATCCATTTCAGACTACTTTCGGCAACTGCTAGAGGGAATTTTCATAAATCAATACCACGTGACTTCGTCAGCCAATCAGCTAAAGTCTACCGACGTAACCCCAACCAACCTGTAACCATCTCGGTCATCTATACGCGGTAAGACTGACCCTGGGATCGTGTGTATCCATGTTCAGCCTACTTTCGGCAACTGCCAGAGGGAATTTCCATAAATCAATATCACGTGACTTCGTCAGCCAATCAGCTAAAGTCTACCGACGTAACCCCAACGTAACTCGCCATTTTCGAGTCATGTGATGAACTACTTGTTCAAAATTTCAGATCCACCACATCTCTTGGATGATACGAAAGTTATACATACCTATATATTTTGTAAGCCCAGGAAATATCTGTTTTAGAAGTGGTATGAAAACCTGTAATTTATCAGATTTCTCGAGTCTGTTCTCCGCCGGATGAAGGCCGAACAGAATCCCGTAAAGTACCGGATATCGCTCCGCAATAATGGAGACACACGATTCGCAAGCCATCTTATGGATGGCGAAGTGTGCGCAAATGAACCCCAACGTAACCCGCCATTTTCGAGTCATACAAGTGATGATCTACTTCTTCAAAATTACAGATCTACCACACCTCTTGGATGATACGGAAGTTATTCATACCTATATATTTTGTAAGCCCAGGCAATATCTGTTTCCGGGGTATGTATGAAAACCTGTAATTTATCAGAGTTTTCGAGTCTGTTCTCCGCCGGATGAAGGCCGAACAGAATCCGGTAAAACACCGGATATCGCTCCGCGATAATGGAGACACACGATTCGCAAGCCATCTTATGGATGGCGAAGTGTACGCAAATGTATTCTTATGTATAATAAATCCAATCCGGAAATTAACGAAGCAATAATTCATTCCACCGAATATAGTTGCAAATGAATTCAAACGCGCTTGAAGACAGTGTTGTCATGTGAGATCAGAGGTTGAAAAGAAAAGTGTGGCAGAGATCACACTCTCTTAGCGCATGCGCATTTCAAAAAGTCACAAGAAGAACAACAAGAACAACAACAACAACAACAACGCGAGCCTCCCGTAGACCTGCGTGCCGCAGGTAAAAACACCTCATGTCCATTCCACACACAGTCTGAGTGCTAGATAAACAAGAAAAATCCAGTGACATGGTAAAGTCACTGTCAATCTCATTTCTGTCGGAATGATTGCATGTAACTGGAATCCATCAACCTTGGGTGTTTCCTTACATAGCTATGGCCTTAATATGACATTCTAGATTCTGGAAAGCTAATAAGTTAATGCGGAGGCATCCACAGTAGGTGGAATAAAGGTAGGCGTGCTAATATAACGAGAAAAAATCTGTAACTCGGCCGAAATACGTCACACGCAAGAATTCTGTTATAAATTCAACAACAGCGGTCCTAAAATTTGGGTTGTTCAAGATATGACATTCTTCAAACTTGAGTTGGTGTCGTGTTTGTATTTGATATAAAATTGAACGGCCCAACACATCAGGCCCAATATGGAAATATGCTGTATTTCATAATGGCTTAATTGCAGTCTTCTCTCACGGAAGCCACAATTTTAGATGTGATTTGCCTCTATTAGACCCCCTCGTAACAGCGAGTTGCAGGATGCTGTTGCAGGCTATTGAGGTCAGCAGCGTGACTGGTGGATGAGCACCGTATAATCCAAGCAGCCGATATCATCATTCACCCTAGATCTCTTCCTGATTTGTTTCCCATTTGTCTTGGTATATTTTGATAAAAAGTTGTTATTTCTATTCTAACCATTTTATTGATAGCCCTTTGAGAAATCTGCCGTATAATTGATGGTTGATTTTTAGTATACAACGCTAAAACGTGCTACACGATATAGACCATTGAGGCAGGATGTAATTACATTCGACACATTCGAAGTTCGATACTCACGTATTTCCCGCATTTTATGACAGGTGTTAGAAAATAGATAGCTACCGGTGATATCTTCGCACAATTCCATTCTTATCCTTGTTTATGAACGTCCGTGTGGATAAACACTTTTTTACGTAAGAGTTTTCTCTTACTCGTTCTATTTTGTTAGAATGTATCATGTATCATAAAATAATTCGATTATTGACATCTAGGCCTGTCTGATTTCTTGGCTTATTTGTAGCCTCTGCTCTGTCTTGCTTATACGTTAATTATACTTGGGGAACCAGATGGTTTGGGGATTTCCATATTTAAAATCGAGGTTCTATCAATCAAGTGATAGTGGTTGACATATCAAGGTACTTAAGTTGATCGATTATACCGATTGCGTCATCTCGATTTTGTTCACTATCGCTAATGGACCCTGCCGCAAATCTTGATTGAATGGAGAAGTTGATTTCCGCGAGAAATGTTCCTTCACTCCTAAATACTTACTATTCTTACTAATATTGGGTTGTTGTTTTCAGATTTTTCTGAGTCATCTACTAAAACAGGCAAAACGAGATGCTGACATTACAGAGGAACAGCTGATAGTGTACGCGGATACAATGGTGAGTGAAACGGGTTATTCTTGTGAACTTTAGGGCAATTCAAAAGAGAATGCGTCAGTACTAGTAAGTCTCATTCCGGTTTTAAAGCTGTCCCGGTGCTGTTGGTCCCATCGATGATAGCTTGTGAACGAATTAAACGCAATTTGGATGATGGATGGTGCGAAACGATGCCAGCGTACTGAAAAGAAGTGATATGGCCCCACAGAAAAATGTAATGATTGCATATTTTCAAAAACATCACAAGAAACAAAAGTGATCCCTTTGATGATTTGCATCCCAATCACGATTCAATTACAGGTGTTCATGTTGACATCTTGAATGACATGAACACACTGTCCCTAGCACCGGCTTGAGCGATATTACATACAAATATTTCAGAGCGACGATGTAATAGTCCTATCAAGGCACCATTATGATTATGAGATGTATACATTATTGTTGATATATATGCGATTATGTTGTCAGCTTAACCACATGATCTGCTGGAAATTTCTACTTTACTTCTGCGTCGCGGTAATAGTATTGAAACAAAAGGTCAAGGTCTTATTTTGATGTGTCCGTCTATTTCTTTGTAACTGAAAGTCAACGCATACGCTTTGTCCCTCCAACGACATATTCTATTGATTCTGATTGACTGGTCGTTGAAACTGAGAATCTTCCCTCTGTATGATCATCAAAACAACGCAGTTACTGTAATTTACAACTCGATGGCTTGTCTCTTCTTGCTTGCATAACTTCTAGCTATATGGAATATACTCTTTCACAGACAATCTCTCATGTAACATTGACAGAAAAGGTTCGTTAATTTTCCATGATCTGAATATGCCTGTGAATTTAACTGAGAGATCGTCTTAAATTCAAGCGACAACTTCTCAAATCATTACCAAGTAACAATAAAATCAACAAGTAGCCTGTCCGAGGAAATTTGTGTTCATGGTTTGGCAATTGTTGAAGATGAGCCTCGAAAAGGAAGATTATAAATCAGATCATGTGTTGTTGTTGCCTCTAGGCCATTTTAGTCAGAGGAATACGTCGTCAGCGTCGGCCGTCTGGGTGTAATCAAACTTTAATAGATATTTCTATTGGCTCGCAATGTCCCACCTAACGTACATCCCAGCACAGAAATATCAAGGCAAAATGAGCTTGACTCATTTAGAAGTTGAAAATCAATGGCCGTGGCGCACCTTTTGTTGGTTCACTAGTGTCCATGACTCAACATGAAGTTATACTCTGTTACCTTCTGCATGCATAGATAATATGCTAAATGTATCTGTAATATAATGTTGTGTAGTTGATGATTATACTGAATACTTTCCATTGTTAATTATTTTGTTCAGTTGCAATTGTTTGACCGCAACAAAGACGGGAAACTCCAACTCAGCGAAATGGCAAAGTATGTTGTTCACTCCTCTGCATTTCCGTCGACTGTATAGATTATTATCACAATTATTCATATAAAATCGGAACTATATTCGAAATGTTCTATTCGTTTGAGATATATCCGGACTAATTTGATTATCAAATGGTTTACGGTGAAATAGAAATTGAAAATGTACGTACATTTCCGTTACCTGTATCAATGTAGATTCATTTAACATAAGTATGCAGGCTAGTTTATTTCTCAGAGACGCAGCTTTATTTGATAGAAGCCACAGACTCTGCTGAGGTAGACAATTTAAATTTTACATCGAATTGATATTAGTGAAATATTATTGTGTATAAAATGTATGATATCGACAGAATTATTTCTCAAGTTTAATCAGTCTTCCAGCCAACAGTTTCAACGAAACAAAAAATAAAACACAAGTTATGATATTCATGCTTGAATGGAAATAGAGATTAATTCGCTTTGAAATGTGCTCATTACGATTTTGTACAAAAAGTTTCCAAACCTCTATTGAATATTCCAGGCTTCTTCCGGTCCGTGAGAACTTTCTTTGCAGACCAATTTTCAAGGTATTTAAATATTTTTAATGAGCTTAGTTTTCGATGATAAGAACGTCGTCTTGTTTGATGGTAATATAAAAAAAAATGTGGAACGAATTTCGCGTTCAGTTAACTTTCATGGGTTT
This sequence comes from Hanleya hanleyi, assembly GCA_036873755.1. Classification (NCBI taxonomy): domain Eukaryota; kingdom Metazoa; phylum Mollusca; class Polyplacophora; order Lepidopleurida; family Hanleyidae; genus Hanleya; species Hanleya hanleyi. Next base: position 34,817 of record JAVTVY010026865.1, on the reverse strand, counting down.
TACTTTTTATTATTGTGTACTTGTGTATTAAGGATACTGCGTCCACCTGTAGACATTTTTACACACCCCCAAGAAGTTGTCTTTATACAGCTAAAAGTATGCCATAAAGCTATGGTAAAGTATATATTTGTTGAAAGCGCATTTCTTAAAGATTCCAAATATATATATATGTCTTCACTGTAAATATGAGATTTGTGCAGATATTTTAACGTACAAAAATATTTAAAAATTTTAGCCTTCTTTTTTAAATGGCTATTTTTTTTTTAAATATTCAACTTATCGTAACTTACATCATTTTTTCTTGTAGAAGACAACACCAGCAGGAAATCCTTATCTCAGTTTTGTCAATTTTGGTTTAGTTTTTTCTGTTGACATTTAATTCAACTTCAAAGTTCAAAACTGAGTTGCTCAATTCAATGTCAATAGAATGAGAACTGGACCAAAATTGATAAAACCGAGACACAGATTTTCTGTCGGAGTATTCTTCTACAGGAAATGATGATGTCAGTTACGATAAGTTGAATAATTTTTGGAAATAGCCATTTAAAAATTAAAATTATTTTTTTAAATCCGAATATCTTCACAACCTACGGGTTTACAGTGAACAAATTTATATATTTGGAATTCTCAAACAATGCGCTTTCAACAAATATCTAAATTACCAAAGGTATGAGGCATACTTTTATCTGTATAAAGACAAATTGTAGAGAGTGTGCAAAAGTGTGTACAGGAGTATCCTTAAGGATTTCGATATTTAGCGCTACACATACAAACAGGTCGTGATTTAATAGACGAATAATTGAAAGTCAACGGTAGCCTATTGAATTTCAGCTTTGACGCCCGTGTTCTTCTTTCGTTTTTATAAATCTGTTAACATTATTCACTAAAAAATCAAAAAATCTTTTGCTACATCCACGAAATAATATTTCAATCAACAAAATGATTTCATTTTATTCGTAGGGTAGGAACAAAATAACCAAAGATGATATCGTCCGAGTTTTCAAGCTATACGACAGAGTAAGTATATGACTATTGACTTTCTGAGATACAAAATATATTTGGTGAGAAACCTACGGAAATCTAATGTGAAAGCAATATTCGATTCGATGCAATGACCAAATCTTTCTAACGCTGCGTTTGCTAATTGAGAATGGTGACGCCTCTACGTCTACCGAATGAAAGTATGGCAGGACTAACGATGATGGCTTATGGAATTAAAATCACAGTGTTCAATTTGTATGTGAAATCAGGAAGGCCTATGGTACTGAAGAATTAACTACTCTCTTATGTGAACGTGGTAACGTGTCAAACTCAAGATGTGTCACAGCAACGCGATTAATATTCAGCCTGTGGTGGCACATCGGCCTTTTGGGAAATTTCACTCTTTTGAGACCGTTGCTACGAACTTAACGGAATGAATCCTCCATAATACAGAGAGAGGAAGTAAGGGGAACTATATCTCCTCTATTTACTAGAAAATGAAAAGCTTTCATGTTTAATTTCCTGCCAAGAATAAGATTCCATGTAAAGTCAGAATTGTCTTAAGCGACCAGCCTTGGGAAACGGAAAAAGTGGTCTTTTAAGACAGGTGGTCGATTAATGAAGGCAATTTAACATGGAAATCTCTTCGAAGGAACATCTATACTGTGGTATTTAGAGACAGTTGGTCGTGAGAGCAGGTTTGACTGTACTTCTATTTGCCATTTTGGTCTGGAGTAGGCTCAGCCACGTGAATGCTTTACTCACAGACTGACACTATGTCGAATGTTAAAATACATTTTACAACTGATGACTTATTGTTTCTAGGATGGCAATGGTAGCATCGAGAACGAGGAGTTACATGGATTCCTGAAAGATCTTATGGAGCTTGTACATGAGGTCAGTATTTAGTTCCTATATTTTACGGGGGACAGAGATAATATAAACAGGGTGATACTTGTATAAATCTCATTTGTTCATCGTAAAGGCCATCGTCTGACCTTGCTTTTGTGCTCTGTCGCAGCTCTCTCGCATCGTTCGACAGTTTGATTCATGATCTTGCGTTAATATTCTGTAAAAATGTCCCCAAAGTTTGATTTGTTCGCTTAATATGGACATTATGGTTCAACCGATGTTGCTGGGAATAGGGAAATCAACCATAAATATGATATTGGGTATATATGGTCGATATGAACTTTAAACGATCTATACAACTATAAAATATAGAATATTATTTATTTAATAGAATATTATTTATTTACAGGACTACGATGTGCAAGATTTAGAAGAATGCCAAAGCACTCTTCTCAAGAACTGTGATCGGAATAAGGACGGTAAAATTAATTTTGAAGAACTAACTCTTGTGCTGATGGCCATGAATAACATGTCGTGCCCGGAAGAAGGAACGGAACCGGCAGACGGAGATGCTGAAGATGAAGACCAATGAACTTACAGTTTCGATATCGATACGTTTTCTCTTTGAGACAGGCGACTCATGTGATCGGTGGCTGGTTCTTAGGTTAAACACGTTCTATTCATAGTCAAATTTACCATGGCTTGCATTCCCAGGAAGTCAGAGCCTACTTACGGTAAAACTGAAAGTGGAGTTTCACGACATTGAAATTCAGCCGGATCAGCTGGTTTATGGTTGTGGAAAAACGGGAGTCCTGTTTGTGTAAGCGTTTCTCTCATCACCATCAGTCATCACAAACACGGACGGCTACATGTAAGGCTTACATTGGTAGCAAAGTGCGAAACAAGATGACAGAACACCAGATGAATCAGGATTATATTCGGCTTTCTGATCTTTCCAATGATCAGTAAATATGCCAAAATTTAAACGCTCCATTTTCTTATATATTCATAATCTAACGACAGGTATAATGTCTTCTCTTCTGTTGATGAGTTGTGCGATTATTCCGCTAAACATATTATATGTAAGCTTGCTCTCATATAACATTACAATACAGTGAGATAGGCCTATCTTACAGATTCCTCTGGGAAAAATTGAACGAAGATTTCTGGTTGCTGTAATAATACATGGCTCATCGTACGTGTGCATAGTGATGAGCTCTCGGTGCTAACATTTCTCTTGTATGTACCACACTGGTACATCAGTCATTTCTCTGGTATGTCTGATTTTCACTTTGGTCAAACAAGGATTAGATTGTTATCTCCTCATCTGATTTTCCCACAGAGCATGTAGTTGAAACGATCAGCGATATCTCTGCGTTATCATCGACATGAAGCACTCACTCAAAAGATCTGCACTGATAAGTGCAACTCAGTCACTGAGTAAGCTCACAGTGGCACCATGATTCAGAGAGCAGACCTTCTGTGACACATTGACTCGTCTAGTCAGCTCTAATGGCACTATGACTCAGTGTGCAGATCCACCGCGACAACATGACTCGGTCAGTCAGCTCAAGGGGTTCCATGACTTGGAAAGCAGGCCAACTATGCCAGCATGACTCAGGCAATCAGCTCAAAGGGTACCATACTCATAAGCAGACCAACTGCGGCACCATTATTCGATTCTACTAATGTGACACTGTGAGTGTGTCAGTGGGTTCACTCTGACAGCATGGCTTAATCAGTCAGTTCATGATGGCACCATGGTGTCATATGTGAGCAAACTCAACACAGCTCCATTACTCAATCAGTTAGGTCATTGTAACACCACTACTCCATATGGTACAAAGGCTTCGCTGCAGTAAAATCGTTTGAATAGCACTTTTTTTAGACAGGAATAACGCCTGAGACTATATACAATTGTACTGTTATATCCGTGGTAGAATGGCACCAGTATCCACTATTGTTATTCACATTCATGCCACTTTGTCTTCTGCTCACTGTGGGTCTGTATTTGGAATATAATAATATATAGGGCTGTATGTAACTAGAAAATATCTTTCGTTCAGATTGTGCCACATTGCACCTATCTAATCAGATACTCATTTGAAATCAAAATATCTCATATTAGAAAAGACGTTAGAAAAAATGCGTATCACCAGAAAATTTATAGTACTAGTTTCAGAGTCATTTTGTCGTTATCGAATTTTCAGAAACGGGCTTCCGATTTGCTTTATAAAATTCGATATTTTTCATAAATTATAGCAGAAGCATCGGTTCAAGAGAAAAAAAAATATGTATAATGTCTTCATGTTTTTCTTTCTAAAATATGTCTAGATTGTACGAAGAGATTTGTTAACTAATTAAGCATTTGTTTATATTTTGCATGTTGTTTTTTGATATGCAGGTACTGTTTGTCAGTTTTGCTTGGTTGGGTATTCTCGCTGATTCTATCTTGTAATTTATAAAATAAAACATTCCTGTCTTAACGTAGGGATTTTATTTTGTCACTAAAGTAACAGACATTTTTAAAGAGAATTATGTTGTCCATGCATACAAAGATTATATGCATATATTCGATTTTCATCCATACTATATGACCGGTGATCTTTATGAAGGAGGACTCGCTGACCAAACTGCAAAACAGAATGAACAAGGCGACAGACGGTAGGCTGCATGCATATGTATAAGTCAAATTATGCCGGGTAGTGAATTTCCAATGCTACTGGGAGAAGTGAATGAGCTATAGTCGCTTTGATCTAAATGACACTAAGTAAACAATCGATGGCACCTTGGAGACTAGCTACTTAATTGATAGGATAGCACGTCACCATGGATCCTAGGCTTATCTAGAGATTGTTATTTAGGATTATAATTGCATCATCAAAGACCGCGTCTATGTGAAAGTAGATCACATCTCCTGAATATGAACCAAGCATCGCTCTCGGCATCTCTCATCGCACCGCATGTCACTTCGGACTTATTCCCTGACTTTTAGTATCGATAACTTAGTGTTGCCCGTGTAAGGAGCTAAAACGTTCATGCGTAGTAAGACATGCTCTTTATCACGCGTTTGATCGTATGTGAATCGGTTCTGAGAGAGAGACCACTGGCGAACAAAATGATGACGAGGCGAATATGCTTGGGAGCTCGTGTACAATTAATGACTTAAGAGGGATTTCCACAACAGGGACAGGTGTCAGCTTCCGTATTAACCACCTACCTTTACACGTCTATACCCGCTGGTCAGTGCTTCCATTAACATCAGATTAGTTATTTGTTTGAGCTGATCTGTCACCACAACTCCCCGGCGTATCTAATTCCACTTAAGCCGGTGCTAGGGGCCGTGTGGGTACTTCAATCTCCACGTAAACAAATTCAATAAAAGCGCGGTTGAGGTACTCGGGCTATGTCCGAGAATCAACCGTATTCTCGGATCTGAATGAGAGATGCCGAGGGAAGCTTTTCTGTAGAGTCCTATGGTTGCATTTTAGTCGCCAGACGCCGTCAACTTTTCCCACCACTTGCATATCTCTCCATTTTCGTTATGAGCGGATAGTCGAATCATATTGATTCTGTTTATTCTCCTAGAACCGATCTTTATAATGCTGTATTCTGGGGCCGATTAAAATCGTTAAAATAAACTCAATGGCATTAATCTTTTTATTTTTATTATTATAAAAGAATAACTTTGCGAACATTTACACAAAAACACGAGAGACGGGCGGTACATACATGTAGTACACTCCCGCTCGGGCAAACATTCTTTAACCCAATCTTGACTGGGCTTTTGAGGAGCTGCCCAGGCGCCCCTCCCCCCCCTAAATATTTGTCTTGCGCTAAGGAGCTGAAACTTATCACACTATACCCTTGGATCAAGCTCTACCAGAAAAATGTAGAACAATCCAAGGTGGCCGCCCTGATGCCTTCACAATGACGTCATCTTCAAAACAGGCATTTTTGGTCGATTTGTCAGTCAGATATTTCGATTTCTTCATCTACGTGTTTTCTTTGGAAAAACTACATCATATATTAGTAATTAATAGTCTGATGTGACACAAAATAGATTTTGTTGAAGAAAAGGGACGAAAACATCATTTATCTGGTACTCAAAATGGCCGCCATATTGAATTCAGCTGTGATTCTCTACTCGCGGGGTTATGCAAGTAGGCTCAAAATAACGCCAATATGATAAATCAGCTTCCATTTTTTGACGTTCCGGAGATAGGGGAGAAAGTTTGATAAGGGGCGGGGAGAGGGGCATAATGGCCTCGCCAGGCCAGGTAGCGATTATTTCTCTAAATATCGATGGTCTTTACAAAACTAGAACATCGAATGCATGGACGTTAGTTAATGATAGCAAAAGCTAGAGAGGAAGGGCTATGCACCAGATATGCACGTTCCCGGAGCTGTTTCCCAGGTTGTAAAAAGTACTTTCATGGACTGATTTATTGCGACTAGTTTTGGACAACTAACCCTACCAGGCCTGAGAGGCCATCGTGCGCTTATTTGCAGAACCCTGTGCAGAGCATCATGAGTAAATTAAAAATGGCGACCATGTATCAGAAAAGTGATGTTTTCGTCATTTTTGTTCAGAATTCCTGCTTTTTCGCGAGAAACATGGGCACATCAAGGGTTAAGACAAATAATTAAGGAACGTAGGTGCCTCCCACCCCCAAGACAGGCCTGAACAAGTCCCAAACAGCCCAGGCCGGATAGGGCTAATATACGTTACATATATCTTCCCACTGATCAACTTGAAATTAATTGAAAGCTTGTTAATCCTGGCAACGTCAGCCGTCATAAATTTTTACTCTGAATCTAGAGGAGCAGGGTCAGATACGTATATTTTGAGGTTGCCCTACGGTAGGCCAGCTGTGGGAACAGTCCTTAATATTAGCTCGCATGGAGGCGAGGTTTAGGCTTACACTAAACGAACGTTCATTATTTATGTGTCTGTGCGGTTTTTAAGTGGGACAAGTGTCCCTGACTTGATGAAAAAGGTTATTCCAAGGTTATTTCAGAATTACACCATTGCTCTCAATGCTGAATGATCATAAGTTGTGTTACTAGCCCTTGTTTGGTCCTGTTGGAATCCCATATAGCGATTTCAGGTCCTCTATCCGTACTTATGTGAGACGGCTGTTTCAATCATTATGGGATGCTGTGAATAATAACAAACTCCATGAGTTCAAAAAAACTGTAGGCTATACTCATCTGAACAGCCAGAAACGTTCGATCAAACCATGATCAGGCGATGTAGAATCGGCCATACACGATTAACTCACGAGCATTTACTAAAAAAAGAGCCAGTCCCAAGGTGTTTTCCATGCCACGATGATCTCACGGTGAAACATATTCTTATCGAATGCATAGATTTTAAGATTGTAAGAGATGCTTTTTATCGAGCGACTACTTTGGAAGATCTTTTTAGTCGGGTGAGGGAGGATTGCATCTTGGGTTATTTGAGGAGAAATCGGGCTGTTACATAAGTTTTAATGTGTGTATCTTTTAATGCGTTGGATTACTAAGTTAGTGACTTGAGTACTTAGAATTTTGTTTGATCGTCGCTATATAGCTGAAATATTGCTGAACGTGACATTAAACCTTAATTCTCTCTCTCCCTCTCTCTCTCTGTCTCTCTCTCTCTCTCTCCTCGTTTTCGACCCTTTTCAGTCGATGACATTGCTGGTTGAAATTCCTGTTGACGTACGAAAAATGCTGATATTTGTCAACATAAATGTAGGACTATTGTCTAAACATTCTCACAAGTACAACTAATATCATTTCTTGAACACAAAATCAAGGAAATCGATCTGGCAATATGTTGAACAACGTCCATCACCATATAGGGATGTTCATTAAATAAGATCAACAAAAGGCAAATTCATATATTTGTCACAAATACTAGAAAACAAATATTTGTAAAAAAAACAGTATAAACATATATTTGAAAGTTTCGAGAACACTGAGGAAATGTACGTATATGTCCTGATAATTCCTGAGGTATAGAATAGAGCATAATGGAAAATAAATATGATCTGATAATAGAAACACAAAATTATTAACATGACTTTAACAAATTTACGATTTGGTACAAGAGGCGAATTCCAATATCTGAAATGCATACAATATTAATATATAAAAGTTAGCTTTCGTCAATAGAAGTTAGTTTTTGTCAATTATCTTCTATGTACTTAAAATAATTAAACATCACTGGAATTCTTTTATTAGAGTTACTTTGTCATATTTTGTTAATTGCCCAAGAAATGAAAATGGAAAGTACTATATTTGTGAACCAGATGTGAGAAAAGTAAGATGGAAGAGGTTGTATTTGTGGGGAGGAAAACACCAAAGCTAGGAGGATCCTGGGAGGATGGTGTCACAGAATAAATGTTCAGCTGTGGTGGCTGTTGAAATGATCCCCTCGCCACCGACACGAATTATGAACGCTCCTTCAACTTATTAGAACAAAAAGTCATTAGCATGTGTATTGAAGCTTTAAATAACGTGTAGTCCTTCCATTTAACTTGAATCCATGTTTTTTGTTATCTTTTCCCGCTGTATCCTTACTGATTGCCTCTTCGGACCTGATTTGTCAAACAGAACATCGTGTTAGATAAGATTCGTGTGTCGAATTGCTTCTGGCTTGCCAATTATGTTTAAGTCCAAAATTCCCCAGTTACGTTGAGTATATATTGTTCCTTGCTGCTGTCTGCCAGATATTCATCCCTGTTTCTACATATGGAGTGACTTTCCCATCTCAGTACTTATATATGCCGACTCTGGTCGAGCAACCATTCTCGGGTGAATGTCTGCAGTGCGGTTATCAAGTCTTTCGCGATAATAAGGGGATAACAAGCGACGATGGGTTATAATGGTCAAAGTAGATCGACATGATGTATTTAAAGTCGAATTACAAGCGTCTGGTCCGTCATTCATAATTCAGCCGTCGTCCATTAAAGAATATCCGCGTCCATAATCCAAAAACCTATTCCATATAACAGCATTAACACCAAAAGACAATCATAGTATACATAAACATAGACTAGTTTCCTGCAAGAAAGAAGCGTTCAACAGTTTTCAATGATGCCGGCAATACATCATAAACGTCCATACTGTGTTAATGTATCAGATATGGAACCAGTCCTCTGTGTTAGTCAGTATTGGAGAGTAAGGATCAACAGGTTGGATATATGCTGGTACATTGTGTGACATTTTTGGTCGAAAATCTTTCCTGTAATTAATTAAACGCAAAATGCCGGCATACTAACAAGAAGTCATATGACCCCACAGGCAAATATACGGATTGCATATTTGTAAAAACATCATAAGCACCAAAACTGATCCATGCGATGATTTGTAATCCCAGCCACTCTTTTATTCTAGCTGTGGAAAAAATGTGGAAAAATGACGAGATACGCGCTACCTTAGGTACAGACTGTGTGCGCATGCGGACCGGACGAATTTGGACTCTTCATGCAAGTATATGCAAGATACATGGCATGGGTTCGTCTACGCTATCAACATTGTTTTTTGCATTTTACTTTCACTTTGTTTCCCACAGCCATGTACAGAGCTATTACATCTGTCAAATCTGAAGATAAATCTATTATAAAATCACGCTCATAATAGCATCATACCTACCATGGTACAATAGTAGCCATGTTTTTTTTCTTCAAGATCGATGCAGATGTCTGTTCTGTTTGTATATATGGATGTATGTATAGTTTCCATGGAAACATATTCTCTCTTAGAATCAGTTCTCAAACCAAATCACTTGAGTTGATCGGCGCAAATACATGTAGATGTACACCCGATGAGCCTTCAAACAGATAATATTTCACTAAGAAACCAAAGCGGGCATGGTAGAGACCTTTCTGGAGGTCAAACTTGAAATGCCTCCTCATTATGCTTGGGTAACTGGGCCTATCACTAACATGATTGCTCATAGCAAAACGTCATGAAATTGGAAGAAATCACTTTCAGAACTGTCGGCACTCAAAGTACTGGCGTCAGCTTGGTTATTCTATATTTCTCCCGTCGTGCATAGACATCCACGTCTGAATAAAAAGGCATTTTATGTAAGACAGCACCAATTACAAATATGTATACAATTTGAATTTATATATCGGTTTTTCGATCTCTCTTATAATCCTCTCATCTCGGGCATGTTTTCCCTTGTATTTCAGGAAATATATACATGCACATCAATTTCCATAGTCCGTAAATATGGACTCAAATTATAAATGCACTAATGGTCTTCGAATATCTTCCCTCTAGTATAATGTATTTCCAATATAGACCTGTAACGGTCCTATTGCATACTGCTGACAGATAAATCATCTCATCATTTATATATCATGGATGGTACCTTATTTCTTATACTTTCTAGCACATACTGACAGAAAGAAATAGCGAAACACGGCTTGAAATTGTAAATTACATTTTGTACATCGAGTGAAATATCTTTACAGAAAACTATTATAAAAAATAGTAATTAGTATATTGTGAATATTGTGCCACCTTTATTATGGACTCCCGATTATACATATACTGCACTTAACATGTTTAATATTTCATAATTTCGAGATTCCATCCAGCTACGCCCGAATTGTCCATGTGTGATTGCGTGTATAGATAAAAACTCAGATAAAAACAGTTCATGTAACGACCTCGTCGTTCGGTCCTTGGTGCAAGGTGTGTAGACAAGTTTTCGGGATAGCCTGATAAAATTCGAAATTAATTGTGCCTAATATAAAAATAGTTCAACTTCATAACTTTGTGATAAAGCGCTATAATGATTTTTCAGGCAAGACGTCCAACAGACTCACTCAAGAATGAATGTGCCACACATGTTTATTTACACGCGGCTATCGTAAAAATGAGGCAAGCTTTTAGGTTGGAAAAGTATATTGTAAGTTCGAATTCTATCTATAATTGCAAGGTTTTCATAGCGTCCGATTTCTAACTTCTTCCCAGAGATCCAGCGACCTGGTCCTCACGAAGAAACATCATTTGAATGTTCAATGATGTTTCAAGTAGCTATTTGGTACGGTATTACAGATACGCTATTACGAACGTAAACAGAAAGATACTTATTGGAATATACTTGCTCTATAACCCGTGTGCCGAGTTAAAATATTTATAGAATATTTGAACTGTTGCCACGGCTGATATCCGCGGAGAAGAGATCGATAGAGTTCTCTCGATCGATGATGTCTGGCGGAAATTATAAATTTGCTACTATTCTTTTCTGAAGGTTTCGATTATGAATAATTTATAAATCTTATGGCAGATTTCCGTATGTGAACAAATCTGCTTCCTTGTCAATATTCACGTAGAGAAAAGATAATATATACGATCTAATTAACCGAATTATCTTGACCGTTAATAGCCCAGTTCAGTAATCAACACACTAACATGCACAGGTGGGACCACGCTGATCTACTGAACGATGATGATAGTTGACTCGAATATGTTGAATATGATCATTCTATGATACGGTTTTAGCGGTGGAGAAGCGAGTTTGTGTCAGTGAAATTGTTTGCATGTACATGAATTAATAATAATACGCATGTATCGAGTTACACTGCAGTACCAAAGAAATTGGAACTTTTCTCCGTGAGGAGATTAATTCAGTCCATACTCGGAGGTTTTGGAAGGGCCAGAATATCAGTCAGAGATATGAAAATGTATGATCTTGTATTATTCTTTTCAATTCTGTTGCAAGAATGTTCTGGATTTGTACCAGTGTGCAATTGTCTTTGTTTATAGACTTAATATTTTCATAATTATGAACACCAGGGAAGTTTTTCCATCACTTCCTGGGCAGTGTGGCCCTACCATAGGTCACGTGAGACAGCTATTATGCACTTCATATGTGGAGAGTTCCAGTGTTTTCACCATCTCAAAACTTGAGTATTGATAACGTGTGGCTATCCACTGATTAACTTGGCATAATACAGGAGAAAAGTGACTCCGAAAATACTAGCGAAAAGCATTTTGTAGATCAACTTTTCGACATATATTTATTCATCTCATCATCAGGAATGGTAGTTCAAAACAGGTTCCATGCGTATACAATTTGCAGAACAATTCGAAGACAATCAACCAGTCAGACATACTGTACAGTGAGTAATGTTTCCACCAATGAATTCAACCAAAATGAGATTAACCAGGAATGTGCTCACATGAACTAGCCAATGAAAGGAATTGTGAAAATTGCTTGATATATATGGAGGGTGCGGCATTCTCCTATCTCACCATTTTAGCTTGGATTCCCGCCCACGTGGACGTTAGGGGAAATGAAGCCGCCGATAGGACAGCCAAAGACAGCCTCACCAAAACTGCACCTGACGTGCATATAGGACTAGGAACCAAAGAACTGAATTCTATCATTAAAACCAGAATAGATAGTAAATGGGAAAAGGAATGGAACGAAGAAAACCGAGGTAGATGGCTACATAGTATTCTAGATAAGGGGAAAAGACGGAGTTGTGGATTCCAGCTAGACAGTAAACGTGACGACCGCATCATCACAAGATTAAGACTAGGCAAAACAGGACTAAAATCACACCTCTCTAAGCTAATAAAAACACATCACCACTATGCACCTCATGCAACAACGAAGAAGAAACGATAGAACATTTTATACTCAAATGCCCAAAACATGACCCCTATCGCCGCACACTGGAAAACGAACTAAAAAACTTAAATGTCCCTCTGTCGTTGGCTTCTATATTAAATCCTAAACCACCTCTTATAAACAAAGTATACTCCACCTTACTAGCTTACATCAAATCGACTGACTATTACTCTACCATTTAATATTATATGGTTACACCAAGAAACCTAGGACCAAATTTAAATAAATGTAGCACGCTTAGAGTCAAAACTATTTTACAGGGGCGGAAATAAGGGTCAGTGATCAGAAATGACTGATCAAATTTGGACACTAACCAATCAAAATGCCATAGCAATAACATAGACAAATTCACTGATCAAATTAAAAGCTCCTAATAATGAGCACCGATCAAATTGTGTTCCCTTATTTCCAACCCTCGTTAACGAATGTTAACCGTCCGGTTTTCTAGCAGTGGCAGAAGACTGGAGGTTATATCAAACATTCACAATCGGCTTTAATTATAATAATATTTTTATTTATAATATTTAGTACCTAATTAATTATTGCTATTGATCATGTGTGACTTAGATCACGATAGTGCCAGTCGGTGGCAAAAAATAACACCAGAAAACAAGAAACTACAAACTTTTCTATTCTTTGTAATACAGGCACAGCACACTGAAGACCTCAGACGAGTAAGACCAGCCATGAAACAGAACACCGATGACGACAAATATTATAAAACAGCACCGTGAATGACAACACCCCAGAAACCACCCTGACCTAGCCATTTCAGTGGAATCACCAACACCCACACCTTGACCACGGACAATCAACGGAAACAAGAACAGCTTCTACATTCAAACCAAATCGCACAATGCCTACCACAACCACGGACAATTGAAACCATACTCACTGAAGACAACGCAGATCAGATGTGCCACACCTGAGATGCCACCGATGTAACGATTGTCTAATGCAAATATGATCCTTTGACTTTCACCAATATAGGATGTAGACCTGCCATCCTGTACCCCAATACCCACTCCAAGCAATTGTTACAGGCACAGATTTCTGGAAGAACCCGCCTATGGTTCTCCCAGTTTTTTCTGGACGGCGTTGTGTGTACAGAGGGGTACAAGGACAAAGGAATCACCCACGCGACTACAATATACAATGAACACATACTTACCAATATAACCTAATCAAAAACCAAGCGATGAACCTGTACATAGACAATTCTTCTATTCTATTTATATCTCCATCCGCCCATTTATTATTATTTACTTATTTATTTATTTATATATATATTTACTTATTTATTTGTTTATTTGATTATACAGCGCTTGTAAACATCTTTAACAAACTAAGAAATGTAACGTGTAATTAAAATAAAACATTGAGTTGATGGGCTGCGAAATCCGTACGGGAAGCGGCCCCTAAACTGCAATTTCAATCAATCAATCAATCTCCTATCTTGTAAGTTCACAATTCTAAGGCAATATTCTGTAATATTATACATTCAAATATTATACATTTAATGCGTGAACCGAATATGAGATACACTGAAACATCGCGATAGTATCTTAATTATATATAAAAAAGTATTGAATAGTTAACATTTATGACCTTATTATTAAGTCTAACAATGCCAAGATGCGATGATTAAAACTCCCGTCCATCATTATCCTGGAACGTAATTACCAGAAGGCGATCTACGGCTTCGCGCTTCAAATTATACACCTGTTTATTTGAGGAGGAATAATGAGACACTGATTTCTCAGATTATGCTACAAATAATTAGGTTATGGAGAATCAGACAAAAGAGGACGAGGTTTATTCAATAACAGGGGAACTACCCTGGGAGATATTCTGACTAGGTCTTCAAAACATAAAATATCCCTGGAACTACTTTCATACTTCATTCGCATTTGTGGTTTTATCGTTAATCACACCTGAAAGGATTATTCTAGGTGGGATTACAGAGATCCAGACATATGCGATTTAATGAAGTTACACCTTGAGTCATTGGTATCCGGTTCGAAAGGAAATCTACCAAGTACTGCAGACCGGCCGTTATAACGAATTAATAATTGAAGCACATAACTAATACATTATAACCGATTATGAATTCATTATACCGAGATGTGAAACTCGTTATAGCGTGCTACAAAACTCGTTACCACCGACTGATAATGCGTTGTGACGAGATACGTAAATCTTGATAGCCGTTATAGCGGATTTAGTATTTCGCTTTAACATATAATAAGAATTATCATCAATCGTTTACGCATTACGAAATTCGAATGGGTGTAAAAACCCTTTGATGCCAAAAATCGACAATATACATGTAGCAAAAAAAAAAGCTATGACAGCTGGAATTTGTTGTTATCGGTTTCATCACATCATCGGTGGCCCACCAGACGTTTTAATGACTGATTTTAACGTTCATACAATATATTCCATATATACAACGCCCAACGCGACATATAATCGTATTATCCACCCCCTCCCTGATTCACATGATTCAGATCCCCGACAAAACAATGGTGTGTTTGCTCCCCTCCTCCGTTGGAGTGATATGCTATAGGTAGGAAAAATTGACGATGTCTGGCGAGTAAAAAGCTTCCATTGGCATCTCACATTCAGACCCGAGAGTACGATGGATTCTCGGAAGTAGCCTACGTATCTCAACCGCTTTTTTTTTGCAGGAGTTCATGTGGAGACTATGAAGTATCGACACGGCCACTAGCATCGGCTTAAGCGGAATTAGATACGCAAGTTCGGGAGCTGTGACGACAGATCAGCTCTAACAAATAACTCATCTGATGTTAATGGATGAGAATCGTGAACGTCTGATGGAGTAAACGCCTCAACATGGAATAATCCTGGTAAATGCAATAATACCCAGAAAAAGGTATCCTGTAATGCCCGACGTCGTACGACTTAAATTTTCCACCAAAACAATGAACCTACATATATTTGTCCAATAACATGTATAGATGGCGGGCTTCGTTCTTGCCCTAAAATATAGACTTTCCCACACTAGCCGTGCACACTGAAAGCATTATTCCTGTTCTATAGCACTACTTGAATTGATTATCAACTAAGATTGAACGAAAGGTTGAAAAATAGTGTAGAATTGGTCAACCTTTCCTTCCATTTGCCCTGTTTGTTGATACGTTCTCCCCGCGTGCATTTGATGACTGTGTATTTATTATTATTATACATTATACTGTACGGCTCAGAGCTGAACTTATTGTGGATTTGTAGATGATTTTCTTCTTCTCCGGCTATAATGTGTAATGATATCATGCTATGTTGTCAAATAACATCAATATCATATGTTCTTGTAGCTTCATAGTTATTTGTCTTTTAGTTTTCAGCCATGGTGGGAAAATGTGGCTGTTGTATTGAGAGAAAACAGGGTTAATATGTTCACTCTGTATATACAATACGCGTGCGATATATTCTTGTGGCTTGATTTATGTACATGTAGAGCATAATTCGCGTACTAAACTCCGCGTCTGCATCCTGATTTCGATTCATTCCGTGTTCGTACAAAGGTTGCAAAGTTAATAACACAACGGAAAGAAATCCGTAAAATTAACCCTATTTTCCGAATTTTTGATTTATGCAATTTCTCCGCAAAAACTGCATGATAAATTAGTAAATATGAATGTGATGTGAAACAAAATAGTGTTTGCCCACTTTTCGTCGCGGAAAAGCGGAAATTTTGAAGAAATATAACAAAAACATCATTTTTCTGGTACCCCATGTGGCCGCCATGTTGAATTTACCCATGATCTTCTGCTTGTGGGGTATGCAAGTAGGCTCAAAATGACCCGATATGAAAAGCTATAAAGTCGAGGAGTGTCAGCTCTTCATTTTTTGTCGTTCTGGAGATAGCCCAGAAAGTTTGGCAGGGGGAGCCATTTCGCAAAAAACATCATTTTTCTGGTACCCCAGGTGGCCGCCATGTTGAATTTACCCATGATCTTCTGCTTGTGGGGTATGCAAGTAGGCTCAAAATGACCCCGATATGAAAAGCTATAAAGTCGAGGAGTTTCAGCTCTTCATTTTTTGTCGTTCTGGAGATAGCCCAGAAAGTTTGGCAGGGGGAGCCATTTCGCCCCCTCCCCCCCCCCCCTCGGCCAGGTAGGGTTAATGAACTCCGTTTCAATTTCGACACAGGCCCGACTGTGCTTCATGAAGACAAATACTGCCAGTGGAATTCTCAAATTCCGCACCTGAATATTGATATGGGATACATCTACCTTGGTCCCATTCGATGGCATGCATACGTTTGCCTTACAATACTTTGAAACCATAGTCGATTTCCGGTCATTTGAATGAATGCATTGCGCGTAAGCTTTGCGATTTTAAAAATACGTACACCGGGGATTTGCTTAGCATACGAAATTATCAGAAGTAAACTACAAACTTGAGTTCGGTCATTGCGATACTACTGGGTATGTTTTTGTTGAAATGAGAATTCTATCATACCTTCACTCCGTCTCACTGTTATAGCATTGTACTGGAAGTGGTGTTGATAAACGACAGCTAAGACATGCGATCTGTGTTCTGTCAAACAACGTTGTCCACGAGCAGGGGGTAACAAAAGCGAGCGCCCGAGTAATTTATACTTTCCCACAGATTTAAACAATGTTCGCAGTGACCAGCTTTCGGAAGTGACGCTTCATTCAGAAATTGTATGGATCAATTTGTAAAGCATACACGAAAATATGTTTTCAAATTTGATAGAATTTCGGAATAAATATTCGATTTATTATGTCCCAATCGAAATAAAAACTTCGGAATCTTATTTCAAATTACCGAGTTAAATACCAGTTCACCAGTTCAGACACGGTAAACAGTTCAAACACGGCAAACTGGTAGACTGTTGACCGCTGGTGTTTATTTGGGGAATTTTTAACCACTTTTTCGGTCTTTATTTCTTAATTCACCTGATAGCAAATTGGAGGATATCTCATGCCCACGTTGGTCACCAAATAGTCTGATGACTTACATTAAAAGAATAATCATGAATTTCAATGGGTACTGAATAATCCCAGCAACCTTCCGGCTATTATGGCTTCCCCTGTCTTTGTGAGATCGTTAAATGCAATCTACCAGTTTTCACGGTATTCAGTTACATTGTACTCGGCGATTGAGTCTCCCCTACGTTACTACCGAATCATAAAATAGCAAACTTCTACCTTCACGTTGATCAACTCGTTGACAACCACTTTGTCTAGTCTGGGACTCCATACATATGTATATCTTCTATGTGCCCGAAATTTGCCAGTGCAGTTCTCAGACATTGTTATAACTGGTGACTTGTTTTGCCTCTGGATTGTTTTATTTATTATTTCTACATGTATTCGTGAACCACGGCCTTGCCATTATGGAAATGAAAAGGTTGAGATGGAATTACAAAGCTGCGAAGCTAAGGTCGAAATTGTGATGAGTGACGAGTCGAATTTAGAAGCCAAGATGACCGAAACTATATAGCGCATCAAGGTACTGTGAAACTCGACTGCACATGACGGCAAGTATATTCCCTAGATGGTCGTTTGAATATTTTGAACCACTTTACCTTTACTAAGGTGTCGACGAAGCGATCCATCCAGGATGTCATATGTCGACTGGAACAAATGATCTGCTTACTCTCTTGTGATCCTGTAACACGCTTCGAAATCCATTAATTTATTTTATTGATGTCTTTAGTAGTAACTCCTAACTCCTCCACACCCGCCCGCCCTAGGTCTTCTGATTGGAACGCTGGAAACGCTGCATGTAGAACTTCTGCTTCAGCGACGTACATTGAACGTATGCATTCGTTCATGTGGGCATTAAGCGGATTAGCTGTTTTTCCCCATGGCACTAAAATATATAAGTATAACATATATCTCTTTCAAAAAGGAAGACAGATCCACAAGGAAAACACATTTGGTTCCGCAGCGAGAACAAATGAGCAGGTCTTCAAATAAAGAGATCACTTTCCATAGCTTAACAACATGTGTAATCATAGTCATAGTCATAGTAAATTTTATTTAGAGTCGGTGTACATTAGTACAAGGAACATAGCAAACACAAGCTCCGTGGAGCTTTTACGACCGACTTTTAAAATCAATAAAATCATAAAAATATACATATATACAAACATAATAAAGATATTTTTATCACAGTTCGATATCACAAATACTTTTTCACTGCTATTCGGAGAAATGGAATAACTCCATTTTTGTATCTATTAAATATATAGCTGCATAAAACAGATAGCGGGCACATTACTGGCGACATATGGAGCAGTTACATTCCTTCCCATTCCATATCTTGATTAGTTTCTTAAAATCGTTAAAATTTGAAGTCGCTCGTACATGTATATGTTAGGGGAGATCATTCCATAATTTGGCATTCTTGTATCTAAAACTATTTATACCATGCCGCTCTGTTCGGACTTTAGGAAGATCGAGTAAATTAGAGTACCTGAAATTATAAAATCTTTCCTTCTTGTTAACAAGTTGCGATAAATATTCAGGACTATTACCATTTAAAATTTTAAAAGTCTCGATGGCCATCAATCTCAGACGTTTGAGATGCAAAGAGGTAGTTTTATATTTCTGTAATAGACCTTCGTAAGAACTCGTGTAATCATGATAGACAAATTTGAGTGCTCTATGATGAATTTTTTCTATCTTCCTCGTGTTTTCGACATTACGAAAATGCCATACTAAGGGACAAAAATTGAAGTGAGACATAATAAACGCATGATAAATTAATTTCCTACATTCGAGGGATAGATGTTGACCTATACGTTTCAGTACATTGATTTGCTTGGAAGCTTTCTGACAGACATTAGAAACATGGCGGTCATACGTTAAAAGATAATCAACTTCCATTCCAAGTAATTTGACATGTTCGTCACATTTGATATGAACACTACCGATGTTGAAGGTAGGCCTGTCTTTATATGTGCGTTTACCAACTGCCAGTGCCTGAAATTTCTGTGGATTAGCCTGCATATAATTATTGGTAAACCACTCGATTAAGGCCTCACCCTCAGTCTCCAAGACTCTCTTTAATGAGTCCAGTGACGGGTCTGAATAGGTTAAAGTGTTGTCATCTGCGTAATTAAAAAGACTAGCCTTTTCAACAAAATATAGTACATCGTTTATGAATATGTTGAACAGCAGTGGTCCTAAGATAGAGCCCTGTGGCACACCTTTAATTATCTGCTTAAATGAACTCCGGTTTGACCCTATTTGTACACACTGCTTTCTATTTTGTAAATAGCTGTCAAGTAAATCGACAGCATCATCCCCCACTCCATATGCTTTCAGCTTTTCAATCATCAGATTATGAGGCAAACAATCGAATGCTTTTGAAAGACCCATTAGTATTGCTCCTACATACTTGTTTTCATCCAGTGCACGTTTCCATTCTTCAGTTAGTGCCACGAGTGTAGATTGGCAACTGTAGCCGGATCTGAAAGCCGATAGATATGGATGGAGTATGTTGCTAAAGTATCTTGACAATTGATCACACAATGCTCGCTCGAAAAGTTTCGATACAACTGGCAAGATACTCACTGGCCTATAATTATTCTTATCTAAGGGATCGGTTTTCTTGAACACGGGTGTAATCCTCGCCAGTTTGAGCTGATCTGGGAAAATATTTTTACTAAGCATTTCATTTATAACATTTGTAATCGGTCGGAGGATCACTGGTTTTACTAATTTAAATATCTTAACGGATATGTTGTCTGTTTTATAACTCACAATTTAACGCTTTGTCAGAATTTCACGCGAATACAATACAATGTAATATAATCCCAACAGCTGTTATTGTATGGTAGCACGTGTATTGCCGATGTCGCTGGCATTTCATCTTCACGATATTGATTCTAATCAATTTTATGAATCGCAGATTGCTACTATCAACCTTCTCGGTAAGTGCTGGTCGAGTACTCTATTAATCACAGACACATTCCTTGTCCTTTCATCGTTATACAGATTGAGAATATTTCGCATAAAAACGATGGTTTTCATGGACGCTGTTGTATCTGGAGAAGAGCTAAGTCTTTTTGTGCACACTGGGTGACGAGTGAAGAATAAGTCTTCTAACGGAGCTTGGAAATGTTTGTTTCTTTGTGGTGCTTAATGGAAGCAATTTGTTTTATAGAGCAGCCATCATTTCATATAAAAAAACAATGAAGGTTTCGAATATAACTCATTTTGGTTCATATTGTCTTCCGCTGTGTATCAGATTTGACTCTTCCTGTGTGTCTCGGTTTCGCAATATGGTGCGCAGATCGGAAATCTTCACTACGTTCAGTGAAAAGGGAAATTTTTCATTCATTATCACTGTATTTCCCTCATAATTGTAGCACTGTATGTAGTTCGAGTAGTGGTCTTTGTACTGGACCTTTCATATGAAAATCTCCGTTCGATTCGAGCCATAATAATATGGCAACGCATATAATGATCATAATACTATTTGACTGTTTTATAACTCACAATTTAACGCTTTGTCAGAATTTCACGCGAATACAATACACGCCATCCCAGATGCTGGTACCGTAAACTGGGGTTATAAGGGACGGCCGGGTAATAAGGGACACTTTTCCGGATTTTCATATAAATGTATTTTTCTACTTTATTTTCAAACAGATTTTACAGGTAAGGTGTTTTTTTGTGAATCTGAGGTATTTGACAAAGCACCATAGGTATGCTGCGTTTCCATCTTAATTTACACTATTAAAGAACTTAAACTGAAAATATGTATGCATTTTGTCGGAAAATAATGATGTCCAAAACTTAATCTTTTCAGGAGAGTTCAAAGTACCTATGAGCGGAATCACATTTTGTACATGTTGTAGAAGTTATTAGGTTAATAAACTATAAGTTTCATTATGATATTATTATTCGCAGGAATCAAATTTTATTTTATTTTATTTCATGTTAGGCACATGGGGGAATAAGGGACACCATGCCACGGGCACAAAAGCCTAAGTTGGGTGCGAAAACTCGACTTAATCACATAACAGAAGGCATAATGAAAGCTTTTGCAGATGTTGACAGAGGCTCGTCATTCAAGAAATTTGACATTTCAAAA
This sequence comes from Hanleya hanleyi, assembly GCA_036873755.1. NCBI lineage: Eukaryota > Metazoa > Mollusca > Polyplacophora > Lepidopleurida > Hanleyidae > Hanleya > Hanleya hanleyi. Next base: position 13,240 of record JAVTVY010026865.1, on the reverse strand, counting down.
TCAGTGATAATCGTCCCTTATAACCCCTAAAAGGGTAAAGTTTTAGACGTAGTATGCGGCCCTTATAACCCCTGTTAAGGGTATACAGGGAACATCAACACAAATGAATGACTGTCACTCATAACCCCATCACTGGGGTAATAAGGGACAGTCACAAAAAAAAAAAAAAAAAAAAAATCCTGAAACAGATGATGGATCATAGCCATCAACAATATCAAGACTGAGTAAGAAGTCAGAAAATGACATATGGTCTTTTTCTAATTAGCTACATATTTGCGAAAGTGATATGAAAAAGTATAAAAAGTGTCCCTTATAACCCCAGTTTACGGTATCTGAACAAACATCCCAAAGTGGGGAATGACGGACAGCAATAATCAATATAGTAACGTTCAATACTAGATCTACTGAAACTGTTTGTAATCGTCTAGTCGACGACGCCCTTGTCATGGTGGCGGATTTTAGCCAGATACGACATATCGATCGAAGCATGAATACCAATGATTCAAATTCCTTGTCAAGTGTATTCTCATAGCACTCAAAATTTAAACCCACCGGATCTATGTGTACCCCGGTCACGGTCATTCATTCAAACTATAAAGCTACACTTGAGGCAGGTAGGGTCGTTATTTGTAATCTTGTGGAATGTCACCCTCGAACCGCACAGCAGCGAACCACCATACCTCAAACCACTGCCTCAAACCTCTAATCGATTTTTGGCACCCAACAGATTGTATTCTTTGTTTTTAACTTGATCAATAAGCTCACAGAAATGGAAGACAATGGTTTTTGTTTATTTCAAACCTGCTTGCTTTAGCCTGATTACGAGCATGAAGTCAGCACTCGTGGTGTCAACAGCAACAAGTCACACACATATTTCAAATCTGTCTGTGCTTATTTCAAAGGTGTGTCGCAAATTGACCTGATATAGACATTGCAAACCATGCAATTATCCAATGAATGCGCGAGTTTGTGGAAAAGATAGTGACAGTTAGATGTCATGAGGTGTGAATGGGATGAGCGAACAATTGCTTTAATGATGATATTAATTGATCATGGACTTATTATTCTCCACGATGAAAGACTCGAAACCCAGTCAGTTAATACGTTCAGATTGAGTCATTGTGAAGATGGAACTCCAACAATACAAGAGTCAGTTCCAGCATTTAGTAGTCAATCACGTCCTCCTTCGTATTCTTGTCTAACTCTGAGGTGCGTAGAGAGGTTTTCCTATAAACTGAAAGTGTTGCTTCTTAGTCGCCAGACATCAATAATTATTCATACATATCTCCTAAATCTATTAGGTAGTTCCGCGTTCTGCACCGAAAGCCCAGCACATAAGACAATATCCACAGGCAGTCCAAGCTATTTTCTTGCATGTGATATGTGGTCATCAATGTTCAATGATACTGACAAGATATGATATCAATTTCACCTGATGAAATCCGTATCACTGATCTGTATTCCATCTGAGTTACGCGGAGATTCTGCGTATTTGTTTGGATTCACAGGCGGCCATTAGATTCAAACGAACACCAGATGCCGCTTCAGCGAAGTTAGACAAAAGTTACAAAACGTAGCGCCTAATGTTTTGTACACTACGATCGTATCTTCCTATCTGAGTGTCATATATATGATTAATATATACGTACAGGCGCTTAGTGGAACAGACTTATACAGTACGCTGTTTTTCAGAATGTGTTGGCGTTTAGGTATAAATATGAATTGGAGCGATAAGCAAGAGGTGGGAAAATTTGACGACGTCTGACGATTAAAAAGCAACCATATGATTCCACAGGAAAGCTTCCCTCGGCACCTCACGTTCAGACCCGAGAATACGGTGGATTCTCGGACGTAGCCTTAGTAACTTAGCCGAGCTTTCATTGCAGATGTTCATATGGAGGCAATGAATTATCCACATGGCCCCTAGCATCGGCTTAACCCTATCTGGCCTGGGCGATTTGGGGTGTACCGCAGCCTGGGGGAGCGGAAAGTGCCCCCTTATATATTTTCGCTATCGCTAAGGCTAGAGGGCTGAAACTTACCACACTATATCTTTGGGTCAAGCTCTACCAGAAAATGTAAAAAAATCCAAGATGGCCACCATGATGACGTCACTGTGACGCCATTTTCAAAAAGAGCATTTTTGGACGATTTTTCGGGCAAAATCGTCGAATTTTTTAATTTTTGCTTTTTCTTCGCAAAAACTGCATGATAAATTAGTAAATAATAATCTGATATGAAATAAAATAAGTTTTATCCACTTTTCCGTAGAGAAAAGCAAATTTTTTGAAGAAATATGACGAAAGCATAACTTTTTCTGGTACCCCATATGGCCGCCAATTTGAATTTACCCATGATCCTCTGCTCGTGGGGTTATGCAAATAGGCTAAAAATGACCCCAATACGATACCCTATAACGTCAAGAATGTTTCAGCTCTCCATTGTTTGGCGTTTCGGAGATATCACAGAAAGTTTGGCAGGAGGGCATTTATGTCCCCCCTCCCCAAGGCCTGGTAGGGTTAATGGGGGAAGAGAGGGAGGGGACACAAATCAGTGGGTGTTTTTTGGTGATGCTAAGACATATGTTTCAGAAAAATGCATAGAATCGCGTTGAATCAACATGCTGAATTTTTGCGTAATTTTTGAAGAAATATGGCGAAAACATCACTTTTCTGGTACCCCCACATGGCCGCCATTTTGAATTTACCCATGATCCTTTGCTCGGGAGGTCATGCAAATAGGCTCAAAATGACCCCAATATGATAATCGAAAAAGTCACGGAGTTTCAGCTCTCGATTTTTTGTCGTTCCGGAGATACAAGCAAAAAACCAACAGGGGGGGGGGGGCGGAAAGTGCCCCCCCAGGCCAGGTAGGGTTAAGCGGAATTAGATACGGTAGCTCGGAAGCTGTGATGACAGACCAGCTCAAATAATTAACTCATCTGATGTAAGTAGACTAGCATCGTGGGCATCTGATGGAATAAACGCCTCAACATAGGGTAAACCTGGTAAATGCAAGAATACCCGGAAAAAGTAACCTAGCAAAATTAACATAAACAGCTTCTCACATTACATGTCGTATCCGGATACAGCTGCATATATATGCAGATACATATATCTCAGAAAGACCTGGATGTGGAGTAGGGTTATTAGATCTATCATAGATTGTATTCCATGAAATTCTGAACTTAAGGCACTGATCTGATGGGGCTGTAATGTCTAACGCTTTCATTTCTCATCAAGGTATTTATGGAAACAACAAAGATGACAAAACAGTATTACTATTTGAAAGATAAAAGATATATTTATGGTCCGACGCCCGACAATTAAAATGTGGTTTCCGTTCAATCAAGTTATGTGGATCGTGCTATCACTTCTTTATTCATCATGAGCAAGTAGACTTTTATCCTGGCTCACAGGCATATTGAAGAACACAAAATAGATGACATTTCTATAAAAAAAACTTGCTTAGATATATCTGATATATTTTGTAGCTTTTCTTAGCCGTTAGTACTATTTTTACAAAGTATTGCTTACAGCTTGCCATGGTTTTCTGGCAGTTGCAGAGCATTCCGTAGCAAATTGTTTATCATCATCTGCGGCATGCTCTAGATCTGTGGCGGCCGCTGATTAAAGGCGGAACCTTTATCTGAGCGCGATATTAGAACTTAATTCTCTCTCTCTCTCTCTCTCTTGTTTCGATAAAAGGATAAAAAACCATTTGTCCTCTCTTCTTCTCTATCATTAGGTTAATCCGTCGTTCATGTTTTCATTCTGTCTAATCGATTCCCGGGATGTACTCCACGCAAATTCCTCATAGTTAACCGTTTCATGACTTTGAGTTGAGGAGTTTATGCATACATTCTACTTGTTTCAGACCGTGTGATCCGCTTGCCCTGCCTTTAACCCACGGCTTCATACGTCTCCACGCTTCTCAAACTAAACTGTTTTCCAACAGTATCGACTTGTATGTACATAATGGTCAATCCAACTCACAAAATCAACTATAGACAAAGTCATAGGCAATTGTTTGCAATATCAGGTGTTTCTCTTCGCTAGAAAATGTATTCAATGATGGCTGTGTTTGGCTGGGTCTGCGACTGGCCAATGCGAACGTTGTTGAGAAAGCTGCGTCATATTAACGTTTGAGCGATTTCGGTGTAGATAAAAGCGTACAATAGCGCCGATATTTTACTGGTAGCCTGCACGGGAGACTCTGTCCACAAAAGTTTCACAAACTTGCATGTTCCTTGCGTCGGTTCAATGAATTATATTGATAGTACATGCCGATTGTTTACCGTGCCATGCCAGCTTACTAGACAAATATTTACAATATACAGTGAAAACGTAAATAATACTCATCAGTCATTATATGGAGCAACATGTGTATCAACACGAGCAACCGATTTTTTTTTTATGTTATAGGATACAGAATGGGTATGAAATACCCTTTATGCATTTCCACAATGGAATAAATTTCATAACAGTATCATGCAATATTTGTGTGTCACTTCGATTGTCATCGTCATGTGTAAGGGCGTATCAATATTGAAAGCAAAAGCGTTCCCCGAGCATACTGACAACAGAACAGAGTTGTTTCGCGATTCAGCCCTGTTTATGCCGACCAGCTGTTTCTATGCTTCCATACTAAGATGCATTGTTAATTCGGCGGCCGTATTTGGGTCAATACCTTCACCTTAACTCAACCATAGGCAACATTAAATATCGATTTTGAAGACACGATATATACACGGACTATGTGGTTTTCTATCATATAGACTAACGACGGTCTGATGAAAACATGACTATAAACATTATACACTTATTAACTTGTGACGGAGTCAATATCATGAAACCTGGACCCGAGGTCAGACTTGGCAAAGCAGACCTGACCGAGGCCGCAGGCCGAGGTCAGGTCGCTTTGGCCAAGTCTGGTCAAGGGTCCAGGTTTCATGATATTGAATCCGTCACAAGTTTATAAGTGTTTTATTATACCGAATTTAAATGCAGTGAATTATCGCTATGACGCCAGACTAGCGCATGGTACTATTATTACTCCTTTTCAAAAACGCTGTTTGGCGAATACTTTCTGTCATGCAGCTGTGTGTTATCGGAAATAAGACACACAGATACAATTTTATGAATAGTTCATGGATAAATCTACAAAGCTGCTTCCAATCTGACTAGAATAATACTGAGAATTTAAAGTTTCAGAAGCGTTTCACAAACCCTGGGTGTTTTGATACAATATAGCCACTATACGCTGATAAACAGCTTGTATCACTGACGTCCCTGCTCTCCTTGTTCTCTGTAGCCACTGGCTTCACACACTTCATTCATAAATCCTATTTAGGTCATGGTGAACTCATTTGATTGGGTGACATCGACAGCGTAAATTTACTCCAGTTTTGAGATGAGAATGAAATGGATTACTCGGGTAGGGCAGATAGAAATTACATATAACAAATTATTCTACCTCTTGAATATTCAGGAGATCGAAACGTATGCTTACCATCGACGAACGAGAGTATTTATCTCCATCCTTCTTTCTCAACTCAGCAAAGAGTTTGAAGAGGAATTCACCAATTAGTTGTTCTTTCGTTATCGACGAAAGAATATCGAAATTAATATCTTTTGCTTGACAGTAGACCCGTAATATTGAGACGCCTGTATACTGTCTTACTGTCCCTAATTTGTAACAGTTCTTGTAGATTTTCATCGTACAATCTACAATCGTCAGCCATGTTGCAGACAGACGGTACTTGTAAACAGTGACCACGTGATCACAATATTGACTCCGGACCTCACGCGCTCCGCCTGACACATAAACAGCTGGGTCAGTGATTGAAAAATATTGACTCGTGGCTGGGTAAAGTCTGACCAATGAAATATCAGAAAACCCTCATGAATATTCAAGAGGTATAATAAGATCAAATATCGGTCCAATCATATATTATTAGAAGATATGCCGGTCAATGTACCTTGTTCAGATTTGATGTAATGGATACTTGGCAATTAGTTGTGGGATGTTTACTATCTTCCGTGATATTAAACGAACAAGCATATTATGGAATACAGCTAAATTATAGAGTATGTCTGAGTATGAGGATAAGGGAGACCAAGAATTAGGTCAGTTTGGAGTTGATGAGGTAAAGTGATATAGAGTCACGAAATTCCAAGTGAGTGCACAGTTCAATGAGAATCGATATTGGTGCAAGGTTTAACCTGTTCTGAAGGTCAGCAATGGTATTGTGTTGCAGTATAACCCAACAACGTCCATGTCTCTTCTGAACACAACCCCATCTCACAATTACAGGGCTCTCTTTTGCTATATTTCTGTATTATGTCGCATCATTGTGATATCGGGCAGCGTTGTATGTTTGCTATTTTACATGTCCCAGGGACTATTTGTACAAATGTAAATATGACTTGGGGATTGCGCCCATTTCATGTCAGGCAAAATGGAAATTGACTAACCAGCACTACGTGGGAGTTGACTGTTCCCTTGGCGTCAGTACTGTGTAGACGAATACGGCCAATATCTGAAAAACAACAGGCCTCGTCAAAGTAAGATTAATTGCTTTAGATGGCCTTAGGGAATATTTACATAAACCATTTGGCGTTTCCACGTAGATTATATCCGGCACACACAACTCAATTATGAAGGTCAATTTTGCAAACGTCAGATCTGACATCCAACATTCACAGTCGTCCATAATAGAATTTCCGCCTCAATAATCGGGAGACCTAATCCGTATGACAGTTAATGGGACAAACAAAGTGAAGGTATACATATTTGTCGTGTGACTTTTTATGAAATAGTCAGCTGGATGCGTTGATAGAATCTGGTGGATCTCCTGGTGCTCGAAAGCAAAGTGTCCACGACGCGCCTGACCAGAGCGTACACCCCCATCAAATGATTTGTTTCCCAATAATGCATGCTTCTAACTGAGACTGGCTCGAGCCGGATGGTTTGATTTCTGGAGCGTCTAAATGGAGACAACAATGCATCATGGGATATGTTCTAGTATTGAAGCATTTGCTTGGTCAATTCAAATTTTTCAAATAGAACTCCGGCATTTTCATGGGTTTGTGGAGAGAGTTCGTTCTAATCTGTCGTGTCGAGCTCCTTTTTTAATCTCTAAATTTCTTAGACTGACAAGGCAATGTGAATTTTGAATATTTCACAGGACTCATTCTCTTTATCTGTCTACCTCGCTATCCCATCGATATTTTTCATCAATCCTCCGACAGATACATGACGTGGAACCGGTAATATCCATTGTACTGGTAGTCTGCACCGGAAACTCTCTCCACAAATGTTTGACAAACTTGTATGTCACTTGCGTTGGTTCAATAAAACCCAATGAATTTTATTGTTAGCATATGCCGACTGTTTACCGTTCAATGCCACTTAACTCGACAAATATTTACAATACACAGTGAAAACGTAAATAGTACTCATCAGTCATTGTATGGAGCAACATGTGTATCAACACAAGCAACAGATTTTATTGGAATGGTATATGATACAGATTGGATATAAAATACCCTTTATGCATTTCCTCAAGGGAATAAATTTCATAACAATATCATGCAACATTTGTTTGAAACTTCGATTGTCATTCTCTTTATCAGTCTACACCGATATCCCATTGGTATTCTTCATCAATACTCCGACAGATACATGACTTGGGAACGGTAATATCCATTCAGCAAGAATACCATTGAAGAAAATTTGAAGCAATCGCAATCATTAATTTCGGAATGTCATTCACAGACCTTTTCATTAAGCATCGATGATAAAAAGGTAATGTTGTTTAGACGATATCCTGTTTGCCTACCAGAGGAATTACATCAGTAATTACAAATTCTACCAAATATACATATATAATATTTGAACAGTAGAAGAGTTATCAATATCGTAATTAATTCCGAATATCTTTTCGTGGGCAATGCAGTTTGTTGACCTCAATGAATCTTTACATAAACTCTATGATTGACTGGTCTTTCTTCCATTTCTCTCCACTGACCATTGAAGAACATGAATATCTTTTCAAAATTGAACTGACTAATCAAATGCCTCAAAACTGGAGTATATCCTTTGATGCATTGCGGTTTCTCTAAATATTTACTTAATTTCCCTATATATAGCATTCTGCAATTGTTTAAGAAACAACACTCTCTGTATAGGTGTAAGTTCCGACATGATATTAATCCTTCGTCAACGAAATAATCTCCGCGTCAACAATGGAAGCGCTTTTTCCGTACGGCAGTTAACATAAATTCCAAGAAATGCATGGCATGATAAAAATACAAGATGGCTTCCTCCATGAGAGAAGCGGTCAACAGTTTCCAATGATGACAGCGAGACTTCATGAAGTATTTTTCTAAAATCTGAGCTTCACCAAAACGTGTAATTTTTTTTTAACTATTTGGATATTTCATCGTATTTCATGGGCTGTACAGCAGTGCCTGTATACTTGAACATTGATCTCTGCTCTTTGGTATCTCGGCAGTTGATCAGGTAGCCCTTGTGTCAGCTGAGTATCGACGAAATTCATGACAAACAATCGATCAACCGACTGAGGTCCTGATGTCCTATCTAAATTACGTTCTATTTCCAACAAACCGCAAAACCATTTTAAGCCTGTCATGGTTACATGGAATAATTCTTTTTATAGTGATGCTATCGGTCAAACATAAAAGATTTAATACGCAGCGTGTTTTCGATAAAGATAAGAGAGCGATAATGCGAGGAAACTTGATCTATCTTCCAAATCTCCGCGATTCTTCAGTTATGCTCCTCTAGACCAGTGGTTGAGAACAAGATATCTGTCTTCCTTGAACGCTAACAGCTACTCTTGGGAAGGTAAAAAAGAAAAAAAAAGCGTACCAAAATTTAATGAACGACTTCTCTGCACAAGATGTCATGGATCCCCAATAATGTCTGTAATGATGAATCTTGAACATTTGGAAGCCGACAAAGATGAATGTGTACATAAACAAGAATCACGGCTGAAATACCGGTATTGGAACTTATGTCCTAAAATGGACGGCGATAAGAATAGCCTATCTCATATAGTGGCAAGGAGAATAGAGCGTAGCAGCCAACACTCAAACTACAAGCGTCTAGTCCATCATTCATAATTCAGCCGTCGTCCGTTAAAGAATATCCGCGTCCATAATCCAAAGACCTATTCCATATTCCATATAACAGTATTAGCACCAAATACAAAAAACAATCATAGTAAACATACACATAGGCTATTTCTTGCAAGATAGAGGGGGTCACCAGTTTTCAATGATGCCGACCAGACATCATGATGTTCCAAAAATATCAAATCCGTATCGCTGATCAGTATTCTTAATCCATAATAATCGTTGCAAAGTCATCTAGAGGCTGATGTATCACAGTCACGCTTCAATTGTGACTGTTCATATTAGCACCATAAGGATCTTGAAGTACATCGGTTCATACGGCCCCTAGCCCCGGGTTAAGCAGAATTAGACACAAGTTACGAAATGTAGCTCCATAGAACTTTGAGTGGAGGCTATTGGTGGAATAGCCCTGTTTTATGAGTTTCTGCAACAATGTTTTGTGACGTTGATTAAAATCGTCACATTTAACACAGGATCTAGCAAATGCTACTAGGCGAGATATGTATACGCCATATGCAGGTCCCACTGGAATGTTACTGTTCAGAAAGGGATAGTTTACGATGTCTAAATTGTAATCATTTCTTTTGTCATAAAGTCGACGAGAGAGAATTCCCGCTTCATTTTTGTAGAGATATAGATCTAAATATGATGTGCCTGTAGGGCTATCTGTAGTTTCCTTCAAATCCAATGAAGGGAGATATATGTCCTTCACTGCGTCATTTATATAGCGATTATCCACAGCGAGAAGATCGTCTATATAGCGTTTGGAGAATTAGAAGGAACGGTCTTTGAATGGATCGGATTTTAAAAGCGCCTGCATATAGTCATATTCATAAGAGAGCAGATACAGGTCAGCCAACAGGGGTGCACAATTAGTACCCATTGGAATGCTTATATGCTGCTGATATATTGTGTTGCCAAATTTCAGATAGTTTCAGAAGCGGGCCTTCTCTCTCGTCGACTGTATGACAAAAGAGATGATTACAGTTTCGACATCGTAAACTATCCCTTTCTGGACCGTAATATTCCAGTGGGGCCTGCGTAGGGCGTATACATATCACGCCTAGTAGCATTTGCTAGATCCTGTGTTAAATGTGACGATTTTAATCACCGTCACAAAACATTGTTGCAGAAACTTACAAAACAGGGCTACACCACCAAGCGCCTCCACTCAAAGTTTCTCAAATTTGGCGATACATATCGCATGCTGATAGCAAAATACGAGCGTAGCGTGTCTAATTCCGCTTAATCCGGGGCTAGGGATCGTATGAGCCCATGTACTTCAAGATCCTCATGGTACTCATATGAACAGCCACAATCAGAGCGTGACTGAGATACATCATTCTTTAGATGACGACTTTACAACAAATATTATGGATTAAGAATACTGATCAGCGATACGGATTTGATATTTTTGGAACATCATGATGTCTTTCCGGCATAAATGAAAACTGTTGACCGCTTCCCTCTTGCAGGAAACAAGCCTATGTTTATGTATACTATGATTGTCTTTTTGAATAGATGCTAATACTGTTATATGGAATAGGTCTTTGGATTATGGACGCGGAATTCTCTAATGGACGACGGCTGAATTATGAATGACGGACCAGACGCTTGTAATAAATGAGGAAAATATTTTTAATAATACAGATATTTTAATCAGAAAAAATTTTAATGAGAAAAACGCAGCATCGTCTGGCTACATTATCTCAAAACATGTTTTAGAATTAAGATAAACGTAACAGGGATATATAATGAAGATCACAATACTATGGATTCGCTAAAAAGCTCCTTCCTCTTTTAAGAGACAACTTAAAAAGGGGGTTATCTTTATTTGCCATTCAGATATTTGTGAACGCGATAAGACTGTTGATGTCCGTTCAGATTCTCTTCCTGAAGTATGTACGAATGAGAGAATTATAACTTTCCAAGGTATGGGACACTCTGGGTTATTTAAGTTGATTTTCGTGCTATAATTTTTGTAGATACCCGATAACAAAAAAACTGAGCATGGACCACCCATTCGATTCTATATGGAACCAGCAATCGTTCAAGAAGTTCCGGCTTCTCTGACATCTTTGAGAATTTTGCCGGTGTCTGATCACTGACGACTCCTCTACAGGCTAATAATTCTATCTTCGTTTCGTCATCAAGAAATGCGACGATATTCTTCATTAAGGCTTATATATCTTTTAATGTCTTCTTAAAAAATAATGAACAGGCGCGTCGTGTTTTCCGCCGGCGTTCGAAAATACTTTGGCAAAGATCGGTCTTGTTCGCATTGATCGAAGCCAACGGAATGATGTGCCAGTTTTCAAAAAAAAAAATATTTTCCAGAAAAAGACGATACACAATCATTTTAGTTTTGGGGGTCTAATTACAAGCGTCTAGTCCGTCATTCATAATCCAGCCGTCGTCCATTAGAGAATATCCGCGTCCATAATCCAAAGACCTATTCCATTTTCCATATAACAGTATTAGCACCAAATTCAAAAAGACAATCATAGTATACAAAACATAGGCTTGTTTCCTGCAAGGGAGAAGCGGTCAACAGTTTTCAATGATGCCGGCAAGACATCATGATGTTCCAAAAATATCAAATCCGTATCGCTGATCAGTATTCTTAATCCATAATATTCGTTGTAAAGTCGTCATCTAAAGAATGATGTATCTCAGTCACGCTTTGATTGTGCTGGTTCATATGAGTACCATGAAGTTCTTGAAGTACATGGACGCTTGGGAGGACAATATTTTGTATTATATGGAAACGTGACTTACTTCTGGAAAGAGAGAAGAATAGAAAGTAGTACTGATTGCATTCGGTCACTCTGACCTAATAACAGAGATTAATCGCACAAACAGCTTGGTATTTGCTCAAGAGAGGAAAGCGTGATTTGCTATGGGAGCATTGTTGAAGACAGACCTGATTAATTATTAACTCAGGTCAGTCTCAAGATGTCTGATTTCTTAGAAAGGGGCGACGTTAGTAATATCAGGCTTGTAGGGTCTGTTTAATTAACGGACATATTGTTTTAGAAAGGAGTTTATCGAGCTCTTTAGGCGATATGAAGGATTTTCGTGTTAAGGACTGAAATGTTTTTGATGCCTTTCCTGATTTATCGCCGACCTGAATCAACCATGTTAAACCTGACCAGTCTTTATCATGCCAAGCCGCTTCAGTATTTAATAACTATGTGGTTTTGAACTAATGTACGAAAGATATATGCTTTGTACATATAGAGAAAAGTTTTGTACGTATATAAAAGAATTACATAAGTATAAAATATTCCCACATTGTGCAAAACTGTTCCACGTGTGTGAAATAATGCAAACATTTCCACATTTTCCATGTCAAATAATCGATTAACCCTATCTGGCGTGGGCTTTTTGTCACCTGTCCAGGCCATTTCGGTCCCTCTAATTATTTTTCTTATCCCTCGAGGTAAGGAGCTGTAATTTGCCACACTATACCCTTGGGTCAAGCTCTACCAGAAAACGTAAAAAAAATCCAAGACGGTCGCATCGATGACGTCATTGTTTCATTTTCAGGAAAGGCATTTTTTGCTTGATTTTTCGAAGTTTTTATAATGGCCCCCAGGTCTGGTAGGGTTACAGGCGATTAATATTCCGGATGGAAACTTCAGCGTTCCTGGTAAACAAAATCATGTCAGATAATTTGTTATTTCACAGAGAGAACTTGATTTTAGTGCAATTCTCTTCGGTATCGTCTGAGCTAGACGTGTTTATTTATTAGTTGACCCTCTGACTTCCTGGTGCTCATCGCCCAAATTGAAGATGACAGCTCTCTTTAATAGCTACAACCCCAAACTAATATCACAAACATATAGATGGCATTGGGATGTGCACCATTGTAACGAAAAGTGTCCTTATGGTGTCGGTATCAGGAACTGAATATGTATGGAATCAATCCAGATAATGGGTATATTAGCAATAGGAGAACAATTTGCCAAAACTGTGCAATTTCGTTTAAGACTTACTTGTCGCTATTTTTTGAAAGCCTCTCATAACAATGGACGATTTGTAATGCGTGGTCAGGCAGTCGCCATGTTGACAGGCTT